>WURV02086664.1:0-43882 GCA_011762755.2 Epimenia babai | reverse complement strand
TCCGGACTGGGCCGATATTCGCCTTAATCAGGTTAAAAAAGATATGCCGAACATCAAATTCAAAACCAATTACCCCGAATCTTTTCCCATCATCCGTCGCATGTTTGTCAACCACCGGGGATGGTTGATCGTAGATCGTTGGACACGCACACCTCACCTGACCCAAAACCCGATCGTCTTTGATAAGAACGGTAAGACCATTACCCAAAATGGAGGTTGGGAATTCCTCACGCGCTGGGTGGGAAGCGATGGCGACATGGCCTACATCACCACTTACGATAGGGAAGAACAATTGGCAGGCATGGTTAAGATTCCTTTCAAACACGCCGTTGCCCATGTCCATGCAAATCCATACCCTGGGGATTAACTACGTCCGGGATAAGCGCTCGCCACCTGCAATCGTAGGATCATGGTAGTTCAATGATCATGGCCATGGCTTCAGATATCACCTTGGTCCAAACCCGTGATGATTTCCTATTTTCACCGCCTGGTTACCTGTGTCACCAAACTCTTACCCTGAAACCGGAGTCTGACTTCAAGCAGCTGGCCTTAGGATATACCCAACCATGAAAGCTGGATCCTTTTCATCCCCTTTTGATCTTCCTTTATCCAACCAAGGGTTAACCCTCCCCAGCTAAACCAAAAGACCCTTTTCCCGTTGACAGACTCTGATGGCTCTTATCTATTTTTTCCACCACCTCAGCTGGAGAATTTATTAAGCGGCCCATTTTATTTGAGGTGGTTGTTTATGAAAAAACTGATTCTTGCCCTTGTTTTGGCTTTCACAACGGTCATGGGCTTCTACTTTTTCCAGAATCGTGGTTCAGAATTTTCTTCTAAATTGAAGGATGATCAAGTTTTGGCGCAATTAGAAAGCTTGATCGATTCCTACGCAATAGAAGGGTATATCAATGGCACTGTTCTCGTTGCAGATAGCGATGGAGAACATTTCGTTAGTTCCTACGGAAACGCCAATCAAACTGATCTTGCAGTGAATGAACATGAAACTGTTTATCGAATCGGATCCGTTACAAAAATTTTCACTGCCACCCTCGTCGTTCAAATGATCGAGGAAGGGTTGCTTCAATTAGATGCACCCATTTCAGATTTCTTAAAATCATTCAGTCATAAAAATGCTGATCGTATGACTATTAAACACCTATTGGTTCATAGTTCGGGATTACCCAGAGACTACAGCGCATTAACCACTGATGAACATTTCCAACGACGCTATTCAACCAGCGAATTAGTCAAATTCATTGGCCAAGAAGACGCCGAATTCGTTCCCGGCAGCAAGAGCAAATACAGCAACTTGAATTACACCTTGTTAGCCGCTGCCATTGAGCAGGTAACCGGTGATACATGGCAAAATCAATTGCAGCGCCGTATTTTTAAGCCTCTGAAAATGACGCGAACTTATGTCGATAGCCAAACCGAATTCATTGAAAACAAGGCACTTGGATATTGGTACACCCATGGC
Source organism: Epimenia babai (assembly GCA_011762755.2). NCBI lineage: Eukaryota > Metazoa > Mollusca > Solenogastres > Cavibelonia > Epimeniidae > Epimenia > Epimenia babai. The sequence continues at coordinate 42,402 of WURV02086664.1, read as the reverse complement.
ATCTTTACGAAAGCACCGGAACCAAACATGTCATATGATCTCGGTGGTGGTGGCATTTATTCCACAGTCAATGATCTCTTTAAATTTTCTCGTGCCATGTTGGACGGATCGCTTATTCCGCAACAAAAAGCCAATCCATTTTTCAAAGAGTATTTCCCTTCGCAAGGCATCGCTTGGCGGACTAAAAAAACACCCACGGGGTTTCCCTCTAAAAGCGGCAGAATTGCTTGGCACCGCGGAAGCATTAAGGGATATAAATCGCAGATTACTTTAGGATTAAAAAACCAAGAGGTCGTCATTATCCTAAACAATATCGGCGTTTCACCGAGAATGGACCTTACCAAGCAGGTATTTAACTTGTTTTATGGGAGAGCGTTTCAGTTGGCCCAGCCCGATGACGTCCGTCGAATTGTAAAAACGCTCCGAACCGATGGCTTAGAAAGGGCACATAACCACGCGCAAGAACTTTCCAAAAACAATAAAAAGTTAAAGGGTCACATGGAACAATCCCTTAATGACACCGGTTTTGCCTTATTAGACGGAAAGAGATTTGAAGAAGCTATCCAAGTCATGGAGCTTAATAAGCGCCTTTTTAATAAATCCGCAAATGCAGTGATTGCCCTTGGTTATGGATATTACTTGGATGGACAATTTGAAAACGCATCACAATTGTGCCAGGAAACATTAACCATGGACCCAGATAACAAGGATGCTATGGAGGTGATTGATCTCATTGAAAAGGCAAAGAAAGCGATCACCCCAGATGGAAATTAATACGCTCATTCTTTTCCGGGCCATTGCAGCCTTATTGCATTGAATTAACCCAGCGACTACATTGCTCCCAAGGAAAAATTAAACTAACCGATCACAAATGAATTGGAATGGCCGAACGCAAGTATCACGCGAAATATGCTGCTATTCTTTTGAACCGGACCACTCATAAAAGAGGCTGGTCGTCACAGCGAAATTTGTGAATATATGAGAAACGAGAACTGATCGAAGAACCTAATTCATAGCATTTGGAGTTAGACTAAACCCAACCATTGCAGCTAGACTTTTCTTAATTGTCCCCTTTACCTTCCCCCAAACCTAATGCCCCTGCGCCTTCATTTGCAGAAGCTCGGGTCTTAAGAAGCATTCTTTTTTCTGTCCAGGGAAATGCTTTGCCAAAATGTTCACAATTCCGAGGAACAGGCGTCGGCACTCCTACAACCACCACATTTTCAGCATTAAACTTGCCTCGAATTTCCTGATTACAAGAAGGGCAAGCATGAATAGTTTCAGCACCACATGTTGGACAAAACATTCGGCGATGTTCTTGAGAATCATAAAATCTGGCAGTAATTTGATGGCCGTTTAAACAGGCTTGTTGCGTATCGTGATATCCCATTAAACCTCAATGATCATGAGTCCCAAATCTTGATCAGAAAGCTCTCAGTTTAAAATTTCTGTCATAGGAAGCTCCTGAAGTTGGTAGATCGATTTTAAAATCATCGAATTATCAACTTAGATCACCCCCACGGTTATTTATCTATGCTCATACTTACAAAATCTCATCTCAAAAAGAGAAAGCAACTCCTTTTGAGAGGCCCCTTTCTGCTTCATTTTGTATGACAAGGCGGAATGCTGTTTCTTTTTAAGGATCGTGAAGAACAGTATCTGAGAATTTGCAATTTCTTCTCAAGTCGTCCAAAAGATTGGAGGTTATCTTCAGCTCTCCGGCAATACCGTCTTTACCAGGCTCTCCTAAAGGCACAAATGGCCAACCTCTACTGGTCCAGACTTTGGTGAAAACTTTTTCTGGCATGATTCCTACAAATGATTTGATTCCCCGTTTTAGGGCGAATTCACAATGAGCAGCAACAAGCTCACTGATAACCTTTTGTTTTAGATTCCTGTCATTTGGCGTAACCACCATCCTGCTAGATTCCCAAATCTCTTCTGCCTTCGGTAAAGGCTTTTTTGTCACATATTCTGGCCATATGTTCTCTAACATATAAGGTAATTGCGTTGGGTATAGTCGGCTCATACCCATGATGGCACCGGTGTTGTTTCGATACAAAAGATAGACGGTGGCAGGATTATCGTAGGCATCGAACTCCAATTGCCGATAGGCATTTGTCTGGTAATTTTGTTTCAATACAAATTCGCTATACCGCAATTGATGCATTTTTTTCCGTAAGCCTGGATAATGTCGCTCGTTATCAATAGTCAAACAATCAATCATGGTCCCCTCAGAAATTACAAACCTGACCAGTGTTACTACAGGTATGCACAAGGATTATTATTTGGAAAAATTGCGTGGTCTCATTACAGAGTTTCATCCTACTCAGCCATGATAAGCCTGATCCCTGAAATCAATAGATAACCGTTTTGGCAGCTATTGCTTAGATTCCTGCATATAATTTCGGATTTCATCATTGAATCAGCTCAAGGAGCACATAGCCAGGATTGACCCATTGATGGAGTAAGAGGAAATTACCAGTTGATTATGCTACCCCCAAACCCCTGAAACCAAGTTCACAATCATCATTAAAGCCATCGCTGGCCCAAGAATCCAGAGCCAAAATGACCCCACGATGGCTTTCAGAAACCAGCATTTCCATTTCAGCGATTGCCAAAGCCACGGATGAGCATTCCCTTGAAACACATGGTAGAGGTGCTGTTCATCGTCCATGAGTTTGAAAAGGTGTCTTAAAAGTCATTCTCCTTCATCATTTGAGATGGTTCTGCAGTCTAAAAAAGGCTGGCGATGTTCCAGAGTTTCATGAGATCAAGGGCCTAAATTCCCACAACCGCCGCTGTGATGACTACACTTTTTTATGAGTGGTCCAAGTCAAATGGGGGATGGTATACACCTGCCAAAGTAGGATCATGATTGTGCGATGATCATGGAACTATACCGTCCCCTGCATATGCACCCACAGCTTCCGTGGATCCGGCATCACCATCTACTTAGACAACCGCGACAGCTTGGATACCCCCAGCGGATATTGCGGATCATGCATCAACTAAAACCTTGCGGCTTTAGATCGGATGGCTCGGTAAATCAAGCACGGGAAGATTGAGTGGGTGCATATTTGAGTTACTATTTTTTTCAATCCAACAAATTAAATTCTCTTGGAGCATTAATTACACCTTCGAGGTCTGTGCCTTCTGTAGAAAAGTTAAGTTCAATTTCATCATTCATATCTTGATCAAAATGCCCTGAATAAACTTTTCGCCTTATAATTCTAAATAATACATCTTTAAAATCAGCATCTTTAACATTAGTGTAATCTAAAATGCAGTGGTTCAAATCTGCCTTTAAAAAATATGCACCTATCAGAGTTGAATAACTTAAGTCAGTATTTTTTAATATTGATTTAGAAAAATTAACTCTATTTAGAGTGCAATTTCTGAATTTACAATCTTCTAAATTCACACCTTCAAAGCTTGCTGCATCTTTGCACTTGTATTTTTTTTCTCCATCTATAATTTCATTTGATAAATTTGATCCAGAAAAATCAAAGCCTTCTAAATTGTGATAACGAAAATCAAACGGAATCCAAGCACCTCGTAAATCAACAAATTTCATGAACTCTAGAATTAAATCTGATGGTTGTAATCCAGGTTTTGATTTTTTTGTTCTCTTAATTTGGTAAACAATTAGAAATTCTTGAATGGATCGGTGTGAAAATACAAAGTTTCCCTCTGAATCTTTATTAAGTAGGGATTTATCACCAGCTTGGAAATTCTCCAAACTTTTCAAGAATGAGTTCTTTTTTATTAGAGTATTCAATTCCGCTTCAGGTAATTTGGTCCTTCCTTCAGAAAACAATTTTACAGCAATAAAGGTAACTGCTTTCACCAGATCCTTTAAGCTAGGAATTTTGTCGCCCCAAATATCCCTTCTTAATTCTCGCCTCAACCATACATCAACTAAATATTCATAAATTTCAAAAATATTTTCAAACTTACGCCCCTCACCTATTAAATCTTCTATGGAAGACAAAATCATTGGCCTAAACTGCAAATCATCGATTTGATTTAATACTAATTTTGCTAACTCAATTTTTTCTGGCATCTGTTGGAATCTTTTATCTAAATATTTTTTGACTTGATCATCATCAAAATATTTGAGATAAATTATCTTACATCGATAACCACATATTTCAACTTTCTCACCTTTTCCAATAATATTTGTTGGGAAATATTGAGTTCTACACGTAATTATTACCTTATGGTACCCTCTTGAAATATTCATTAATCTTGCAAGCCTTTTTTCAAATTTTCCAAAATTCGCAAGATCTTCATCTAAGGCATCAAGAAGTAAAACCGTTTTATATTTCATTTCTCTTTTTATGATTTCATTAAAATTATCTTCCATAATCCTATAAATTACATATTCATATTTATGATCGATAGAGAATTTATATTTTAACATGGCAAGCAAAGAGGTTTTCCCCATTCCTGCCCCGCCTAAAATAAATAGCCTATTCCTACCATCTTCAATCCACGTTTTCTCATCAACAAAATTTTCGATGTACTCAAAGGAGTTATAATGCTCACCACCTTTTTTCATATCAATTGGATTTGTTAATGTAATGTATGGTTCAACAAAAACTTCGGCAAGTTCATCGATTTTTACAAACAACTCCCTGCTAATTTCTTCTCTGGATTCCAGCCTTTCTTTGCTCGCTGGCTTTTTCTTACCTTCAATAACAATATTTTTCGCCAAAGCCTGGTTAGGAAAAAGCTGCACATATCGTAAATCACCCTTTTGCTGATCCGGGCTGTGTAATTCTGGTCTAACTGCATAGTTTTCTTCAAAGGTATGCTGGATGTTTTTCCAAACCAAATCATCCACATCGGACATCGTCAATTTGGGTGGAAAATCACTCTTGCCCTGCCTTAATGCATTCAAAAGGCTCCCAGTGAACATCGTGTATCGGGTGATGTTCGGTGCTAAGGAGCGATCGTTCTTATTTGACGAACAGTAGACAAGCGTCCCATTTCGAAAAGCTTCTGTCGTTTTGCGTGCCACACATTGGTTTTGATTGGATTGGAAGATGGTCGCTGCATTTCCTGCATAGCAGCAATCGAAGAGGACAAAGCGTCGCATGTGCCTGGATTGTTTGCGGATTTCTGTAGCTAAATTCTCAACCCGCAAGCTGGTAATGTGCTCTCGGTCCCTTTGGGAAGTCTTTAGGGCAAGGTAGTAATCATCGCTACTGCCATGAAAGCTGCCATGGCCGACGTAGTATAAAATGAGATCCTTAAAGGAGCCTTTGTCTCTCTGGTCTCTTAGAAAATCGCCAAGTTTTATTATTTGCGAAGTGGGTGATTCTGGTGAATCAAAAAGATCTAAAAGGTTCGTTTCCGGGAGTCTAAAACCCTCTGGATCTAGAAAATACTCTCGTAGGTCTTGAGCAGAGTTAGAAAAAACCTGGCCACCTTCGAGATTGGCCTTTGGCCAAGAGCTGGCTCCTAAAATAATGACCAGAGTATTTTCCGGTGACACTGATGTCATGACAAAACCCTACCTACCATGCTGTGTTGTGTAAGCTCGATTGCATCGTGATCTTTTTCTTTGGTCATTTGAACCTCAATGGGAGCTTTAGTAACTAAACTTCCTGAGTTTTTAAGATCCGGACTAACACTGCAGAACCAGAAAACGGTTGATTTGCCGTTTTGTCGGTTCTCTCTTCTACCCTGCTGATGCGAATGTCCGAATCCACATTCAAATAGGCATCCTTGAGTTCCCTAGCCCAACTATTTCACCGACGGGTGAATGTTTTGGGAAAGCGTATTCTGAAGTCTAAAGTTTCCATGGGCCCACCATTTACGAATGACCCATATTTTTCACAATTTTAACACTACTTAAATTAATGTAGTTTGATTGGCTTGGTGCTTATATTCACTCACAATTCAATAAAGGCAGATTCTCGCCCAAAAACCCGAACCATTTTCTCAGGGTTTATGCTTATTCTCTCCACTTCCAGGGAACTTGCTTGGCCCGTTACGATGCCAGTCCCCAGCAACGAACGACCATGCTCCGGAATCTCGACTAATGCTCATGACCTCGAACCAACCGGAAACCAAGGTAACCGTCGCGAACTTCAGGCATTGGCCTACCCCGATAGGCAGAACGACAGTGCCTACCGACGGAGTCCCACGAACCACCGCGCACCACACGGGTAGCACCCTCTTTTGGACCACCTGGATCCAATTGTTCACCCTGATCGTATTTGCCATACCGATCCTGGCACCACTCCCATACATTGCCATGCATGTCGTAGAGTCCCCAAGCATTGGGTGAGAAGGTTTTTACCGGTGTTGTTTTCCCCCTGTATTCGCCCTTGGCGAAGCCTGCATAAGGGTTTTCCCCATTGTAGTTTGCCTGATCTGTCGTGATATTTTCCCCAGTATAGAAGGACGTGGATGTCCCTGCACGACAGGCATATTCCCATTCCGCTTCCGTGGGTAACCGATACACTTGTTTGCCTATTTTTTTATTTAAGCGAGTAATGAACTTCTGGACATCGTACCATGACACCTTCTCAACTGGCAGATTGCCACCCTTGAATTTACTCGGGTTTTCACTCATTACCTCTTCCCAAAGTGCTTGGGTGACCTCCGTTTGAGCCATCCAAAACCCTTTTCTTAGCCTCACCTTATGCTGAGTTTCAATTGGGGAACGATCAATTTCTGAACCCGGGCTCCCCATTTGGTAAGAGCCAGGAGGGCACCAAACCATTGGGATTTCTACACCTCCTTCATTGAAAACCTTGGTGATTCCAGCTTTCAGGGTATTTGCATCTTTCTTTGGATCTTGCTTTTTAGGAGCAGAACTCTTTGTCTCATTTGTTCTTGTTCCAGGATTTTGTAATTCTGTTCCTGCCCCAGCTGACTTTTTTTCAGGATTCTCCTTTTCAGTTTCTAGGAGAACAACCTTTTGCTCTCCATCCGGTTCACTAGGGATTTTTTCTGAATCTCCTGTTGATTTCCTGCCATCAGCATTCTGTTTTCTCGGTTCGCCCGTTGCTACCTTTTGAGGATCGGTGATGGGATTGTCCGCCAATCCCCCTTCCGAAAGTTTCCACCAAAAAATGGCAGCAAACACCAAGATAGTGACCATATAAGCGAAACGATTCGCTGTCAGCCATTGGTTGCTTTGTTTCTTAGCTGGTTTGGATTGTCTTGCGGGTGGCAGAACCATGGGAGCTTCTTTTTTCTTGGGCCCCAACATCGTCTTGAGAGTTTGATCAGAACCTACAGTAAGAATTTCGGTGATTGGATTTTTACCCGCTTGTTCAAATGAAACGCGGTACTCCCCAACCGGAATCGGATCCGTTTGGAAATATTCTTCGGGTTCCAATGGTGCGATTTCTTGGCCATTGATACTGAGCACGCCACCTAAGCTGGAGGCCACCATCAGCTTGCCTGTGGGCTTTATTTTTTTGCCGCTAATGGTGGTTTTGATCAAAGCTCGGTTGGGGAATAAGGGCAACTTGCGCAGATCGCCATCTTTTTGGTCAGGGCTATGTAGCTCCGGTCTGACGGCGTAGGTTTCATCAAAGGTGTGGTGGATGTTTTGCCAGACCAGGTAATCCACATCGGCCATGGTCAGCTTGGCTGGGAATTCGCCCTTGCCCTGTTTCAGGGCTTTTAGCAGGCTGCCAGTGAACATGGTGTTGCGGGTAATGTTAGGGGCCAGGGATGGGTCGTCTTTGTTGGACGAACAGTAAACCAGGGTACCACTTCTAAACGCATCCCTGGCCTTGCGGGCGCCGCGTTGGTTTTGGTTGGATTGGAAAATGGCCGCCGCTTTGCCTGCGTAACAGCAATCGAAGAGCACAAAGCGTCGCATGTGCCGGGATTGGCTGCGCACTTCGCTGGCTAAATCCTCCACCCGCAAGCTGGTGATATGTTCCCGACCCACTCGGGAAGATTGGAGAGCCAGGTAGTAATCATCGCTATTGCCGTGAAAACTGCCATGGCCGACGTAGTACAAAATGAGATCGTGATAGGAGGCTTGGCCTCGTCGCTCTGTCAGAAAATCGCCGAGTTGGACGAGCACTTCTGAGGGCGATGCTTTCGAGTCGAAGAGATCTAAGAGATTAGATTCCGGCAGCCCGAAACCTTCATGGTCCAGGAAATAACCCCGCAAATCATGGGCAGAGTTTGAAAACACCGGTCCGCCATCTAGATTGGCGTGAGGCCAGGAGCTTGCTCCTAGGAGGATGACGAGGGTGGTATCCGGTGACACAGCTCTCATAGGAAAACCCTGTTCAACAGGTTGATTTGTGGCAACTCATAGGAATCGTGTTCAGTTTTGTGAAATTCCGTCTCCGATTTATCTTTGCTAACCTGGTAATGGGAAATGCGGGCAACACTCATTGATCAAACCATCGCCTTAGGCATCTTCAATGTCTTTAGAAACCTCTCCTTGTTTGAAAAAAGCTTCCACTTTAGCCATCGCGGTTTCTTCTGTAACACCACTTAGTTTTAAGGTGCGGTCTCCATCACTTATCTCAACCGCCACACTTCTGCGCTTGAGTCGCCATGCTTCGAGTGATTTTACGATTTGGACTAACACCACCGAACTGGAAATGACTTGGAGGATCGTTCCCAAATCCATGGTGTCGGATCTTTCTCGAACTTGGTTGACCCGAACCCCGGGATCCACATCCAACAAAACATCTTTGAGTTCCCCCGCCCACCGATTGGCCTGGCCAGAGGGAGTATTGAGAAAGCGAATTTTGAAATCTAAAGTTTCCATGCATTCACCGTTTACGAGTGATATTGATTTTTCATGATTTTAACACATACTTTTTTTAGTGTTTGAGCTTGCTTTTCTCCACCTGAGGTTAGCTTTCTAGAATGAGTTCCTTGGATGAACCAAATTCACATTGGAATTAGTGCAAATATTCAATTAATCTCACATATCTGCGAATTTTCGAGCCCCACTTCTTCCTGCCAAACAATTTTGTAGTAATTCCAAACAGCACGTGAAAATCAGTAGGCCAAGACCATTACGATGCCGGTCCGCAGCCACGACCTATTAGGGCGTGAATTTTCATCGTGCTAACCTGAAACCAAATGCGTGGTTTGCGACATCAGGAAGGAAACCAAAACGACTAGCAGAGCGACATCTCACCGCGGAGCTTCTCCAAGATCCTCCCCGAGCTACACGAATTATGCCACTAGTTTTTCCCAAAGGATCTATTTGATCAGTTCTCCCAAAAGCACCTTTCCAATCCCCGCACCACTCCCATACATTTCCATGCATATCGTAGAGCCCCCAAGCATTGCAAGGATAGGTTTTAACCTGAGTTGTTCCATCCAGGCCTTCACTTTTCAAGAAGGACGCGTCTGGGTCATTTCCATCATAATTTGCCTGATCGGTTGTTAGGATTTCGCCTGTATGAAACGGTGTTGTAGTTCCAGCCCGACAAGCATATTCCCATTCCGCCTCAGTAGGTAATCGATAAACTTTTTGGCCAACTCTTTGATTCAATCTTGAAATAAACTTTTTTGCATCTTTCCATTTCACCATTTCTACAGGTCGATTTTTACCCTTGAACTTGCTTGGATTTGCATCCATAACCTCACTCCAGATGTCTTGGATAACAACCGACTCGGCCAACCAGAATCCTTTGGTTAAGGTTACATTGTGCTGCGCTTCAATTTTTTCACGGCCCATTTCAGATTCAGGGCTCCCCATCAGGAAAGTGCCTGGCGGACACCAAACCATCGGAATTTCTACCCCACCTTCTCGGAAAGTTCTTAATTCGCCGGACTTAACAGGGTTACTTGACTTTGCATTTTCCTTTCCCGAAAGAAACCCGGATTGCCTTGCCATTAATACCTTTAACTTAGGATCATTAGGATCAAATTTCTTTATTTTGGGGATAGGAGGATTCCGAGATTCTGCTGGGATCTGTTTTCTTTCGGGTTGAAGTAATAATTCGGTCGTTTCATCTGGCGAAACCTTAACTGTTTGTTCAAGCGTTGGTTGCCCAGAAATTGAAAACGCCACGACATAGCGACCGACAGGAATCGGATCCGTTTCAAAATATTCATGTGGCCCTAAGTTTGCCATCGATTCGCCGTTAATGAAGAGCGTTCCCCCTATGCTCGAAGCCACCATTAACTGACCCATTCGGCTGACTTTCCGACCTTTAATCCTGCTTCTTTTCCCTGGATTCGGGAAGAGAGACACTTCCCGGAGATCCCCATCTTTTTGGTTGGGACTATGTAGCTCAGGTCGAACGGCATAATCATCTTCAAAGACTTTTTTGATGTTCCTTCTGACTAGGAAATCGACATCTGCCATGCTCAGCTTTTCGGGGAATTCAGGACTCCCCTGCTGCAGCACTTGGAGCAAGCTGCCGCTAAACATGGTGTGGCGAGTGAACTTCGGTGCCTTTGATGCTTCATTTTTGTTCGATGAGCAAAACACGACGGTACCCTGCCGAAAGGCATCTTGGGTTTTGCGTACCGCACGCTGATTGGCACTCGATTGGAAAATAGTGTTGGCACTGCCCGCATAGCAACAGTCGAGCAAGACATATCGCCGCATGTAGCGAGTGTGGTTCTTAATGACATCCGCGAGATCCTCCACTTTCAAATTGGTGTGAAACCGCTCGGGATGGGAGTTCTTGAGAGCCAGGAACAGATCGTTCTTGTTGGGAGGAAAGCTGCCATGACCCACGTAGTACAAAAAGAGGTCGTGAAACCGGCCCTTCATAACCGTTTCTTCTAAAAAGTCTGAAATGGTCTCCAACACATCCGTCGGTGAAAGCGGCTCATCAAATAGATTTTTGAGATTTGCCGGTGGCAGCGCGAAGCCCTTGGGATCTAGGAAATAATCCCTCAAATCATGGGCCGAATTGGCAAAAGCAGGTCCACCATCGAGATGGGACCGAGGCCAAGTGCTCGCTCCCAGGAGGATGACGAGGGTGGTTTCAGGGCTAACAGGGTTCACGAGGACCACCTTCTAAGACCAATCTTGGAATCCAGGGCCATAAAATAACCATAATTCTTGGTTTTCATGTCCATTCTCAAGGTATTTCTTCCTACTATTTTGGGTTGATTCTTGTGCCACATTTAGAAATCCATCATGCTTCTTCAATATCTTCGGAATCGCTTCCCTGCTAGCAAAACGCTTCTGCTCCAGTCAGCGCTGTCTGCTCTGAAACGCCACTTAATTTCAACGGGTTGACCATTGCTTTGTTCGACGTCGGCACCTCTGCGCTTGAGTAACCCTGCTTCCAGTGTTTTCTGGATTTGAACCCAAACTACCCAACTGGGCACGGATTGGAGAATGCTTCCCCAAGCCATCGCATCGGATCTTTCTCGGATTTGGCTGATACGAACGCTTGGACATTCATCTGACAAGGCATCTTTGAGTTCCCCTGCCCAGTGATTAACTTGGCCAGAAGTGGTTCCGAATAAGCGAATCTTGAAATCTTGAATTTCCACAAACTCACCGTTTACGAATCATATTGATTTTTCAACACTTTACCACATCTCATATTTTGGATCCTTGCCAGGACCAAGAAAGGACCTCCCGAATCTTTCTCATCCCAACTAGCCCTGGGTTATTTTTCATATGCTTGCTGCTTGGAGGGTGAGTCAACGAGGTTTCATGACTCCCGCCGGTTTTATAAAGATCTAGAATTCTTTGGTTTATAGTGTAATCATCATCGCAAATTCGTGGTGCCATTATTTCAGCCAAGGGCACATGGTTAATTCGCAATCATAAGTTTTTACTAGCTCTTCCGTAAAAAACCAGGAAGAATCGAAATAGTCATAAAGTATGCGCTCCACGAAAATCATCTATATTTCTCGGTCAGTAAATCAGGGAAACCCCAGGTGCAAGTCGGAGACACTTTTCACAAGGAGTCATCGAGATGCACCCAAAAACGATAGATATGAGTCTTTTAAAAAAAGCCATCAGTCATGGGAACATCATGGTTTTTTGCGGTGCCGGCGTCTCAATGCTGGCGCCCAGCAATGCCCCCTCCTGGTGGGGCATTTACAGGGCTGCATCTGAAGCTTTACTCATGCGGTTCAGAGAGTTTTTTCCAGAATTCGAGGAAGAGATTTCCATCGATGACTTGTTATCGACTCTTTCAACCCAAGCCTTAGCCGATTTAATCATTAGAGAATTTGCAGGCGAAACCTTTGTGAATAATTTGCGAGTCGTTGATGTTGCTGATCCCAATGAAAATCACCGCCTGCTAGTTGCGCTGGCAGCCAAAGGTCATCTCTGCGGATTAATCACAACTAATTTTGACACGATGATCGAACGCGCTGCCTCCGTATATGGGTCCTCATTCAATGTCGTCACACCAGGCTCTAAAATACTCAACGCGGATCCCGCATCGAGCCCCTTGCTGGCAAAGCTCCATGGCACCTCCGTAGACAGTATTCATTTGGTAGAAACACTTTCCCAAAAGGCCAAAGATATTTGCCACAACATGGAATACGCATGGCAACAAGCCATCCCTGGCAACGATTTGTTAGTCATCGGTTATTCAGGGGCAGATCTGAACTTTGGGGCAGCTCGAGCCTTTTTCCTCGATTTCCTGAAACATGGCGGTCGTATTTGGTGGCTTTATCGCCCAAGTGAAAAACCGACGCTCCTCTCCCCTTTCAAAGATCGTGTCACCTTTATCCTAGGATCACTCCCTGAATTACTTCGCGAGCTTGCCGAGCATGTTGATGTCGTCGACTTTGAAACACCGATAACCCATCGCGATGCCCAAGCCGAGCTGACAAAAGTCATGGATTCTTGGTCAAAGGAACTGCATATAGGTCCATGGTCTGCAGCCATCTTCTTATTGGCGCTCGCCACCGAAGGAAAGCCAAATGTTACAAAAACAACCTTGGAGCGATTTCTTTTCGAACGGGCGAAAAGCGAAGCAGAAAAATTAAAGCCTGGCGATGCCCTCAGTTTGGAAAATTTGTCCTTAACAGGCTTTTTCCAAAAAGTAGCAATTCGGGCCTTTGAAACCACCGATTTTCAGGGAGCTGCTTCCCTTCAGCGTGCTGCGATTAACATTTATGAAGCATTTCACAAGATGCTCGACGGTAAGGACCATCAGAATTCAAAATCTGAGCGTCATATGAATTTGTCCTCGGCATGGTGTAACTACGGCCATTCCTTGGTGACCCAAGGGAAATTGAATGATGGGGCCCAAGCCTTCATGAAAGCAATCCAAAACGCTTATCTGGCGGAACGACCGGAAGGGTTTTTGATTGCACTGCACAACCTGATTCATTATGTCGGCGAACTTAAGCAGGTCAGAAGAGACCTTTCATGGGTGAGAGCCGGTATCCGGATCGCAGATCGCTATGGGGCGGTTCAATCTTCAATCGAACTGCGCTTCCTGGCGGTAATGTTTCACTTGGATCGAAATGAAATTTGGGTTGCCGACAGCATTTTATCCGAAGCAAAACGGCGGGCCAATGCAGCCGAGGCAGCTAAGTTTTTAACATTTGTGTCTATATTGGAAGGGTTTGTCTTTCTCAAACGCGGCATGATCAAGGAAGGCCTCAACCATATTTCCAATGCCCTTACCCACTATCCCAAAAGTGCTTTCTTTTACAGGCCAATCGAAGAAGTGCGACGACACTTAGAAATGCTGGGTCTTTCCCAAAATGCGCCATACCAGTTGGATTTACCAACTCATCAAATACCAAGCTTCATAGACACCATAGAGGGCGAAATTCACCAGGCAAAATCCCAAGAACGCATTCCCTGGAAGGGGCGCCACTGTGGTGTCTCTTCCTCCAGCGGTATCAATGATGAAGACGCGATGCTCCTATTTCAATTGGGAATATTCGAGTTTGACGGCAATGCCAAGCAGGCGATTGCCCTAGACCTTCACCGTATTCGGAAACACCTGGAAACCGGGTATTTCGGAGATGTTATCTGGTCGGCGGAAAACCTTTTGGCACGACCGGAACTCTCGCATCAGGTTCGGGGTTACGCAAACGGTTTATTAGCCGGTGCCTATGCATCATTGGGGCGTTTAAACATGGCCGATAACCATTTAAGAAACGCAGAAACATCCTATGCAGACGCTGACGAAATCATGCCGTGCATCATTGCTGATATCGGTCTCTGGTTTTTCATTCAACAAGGCAATTCAGGGGCTGCCATTCACTGGGCCCGGTATCTGGCCCGTGCCCTTGTTCAAGAGAAATTGAAGGTTGCCATGCAGGATGTCGCCAACAAAATTGGAAGCTGGGGATCTGCAATGGAAGAAGTCGGCCTAGCATTTAGAGAAACACTAGAAGGATCGGGCCATGTAACCAAGCCAGAAAAAGACAACATCCCAAAAGAGCCATTCTCGCGGTTTACGGGGGCATCAGCTGTATTAAACGAAAGCCATAATGAAGCAACCTTTGAGGCTTTTCAAAACGCCACTGAAGCCTTAAAAGAGGGGCAGCCAGATCGCGCTCTCGAAGTTATTGACACCTTGGTCTCCAATGAGGAAGCGCCGATGCCGGATCACCACGCGGGCATCGCATCTGCGATTCAGATCTACGCATTTTCTGAGAAGATTGATTTGGAAAAACTCAGCGCCTTTATGGACCACCAGCGGAACCGTTACCTATCCCAGTTCGCGTTCTCAGCATTGACTCATTTGGAAACAGCATTTGCCTGGGTTCTTCTGAAACAGAATCAGGTGACCCAGGCTAAATCGTTGATCCATCGAGCTTTTATTGGTGAATTCGGGGAGGATGCCAAAGCACGTGCTGGTTTATGGTCTGCAGTGACCGCGGTACTCCGGTCCATGGGTCAACAACCCGAACCAAAGATTCTAACTGAAGGTGAGATAACACTAAGGTTCTTCCCAGGGGAGGCCCATTCGTTGACTCCCATATTGGACAATCAGCACCAAACTCATCCCCATAAAGAGGTGATTGGATCCATTTTCAGTCAATTCCAGACCGCCATGGCCAACGCAAAGACCCACACCATGGTTGATGAGGCCATCCGTCATGCCCTGAAGTCTCTAAAAAAGCATAATCATTGTTCGCGAAAAGCTGTGGCTCGTATTCGTGGTGAACGGGCTAATTGGGCTTTGCGAATGCTGCATTTCGAGGAAGCCCGCCGACATTACCGTAAGGCGGGACGCGCGCTAGAAGCCGTCGGTGATTCCTACAATGCACTAAATTCTCTGGCGGGCGAAGCTCGAGCTTGGAGCCATGAGGGCCACTACACCAAGGCAGTGGCCATCTTCAAACAAGCCTTGGCCATGGAAGGATCAACGGGAATTAAGCCCAATCTTTTGCTTGGTCTTGGAGCAACACATTTGCTTGAAGCACAGCATAACGAAGAAAAAAAAGCCGATCTGCTGATAAGTGCGATCAAGGTTTACAAGGAAACCATCGATTCTGCACCTCTTTGGCAAAAGGAACGTCCATTCGCTAGGTTAGGAATGGCCCGTGCTCTTGGAGAAAAGGGTGACCAAGAACATGCCCTCAGAGAATTGGATACCGCCACTTCTGAACTTGCCCATCTCGGCTCTCCCGCCGCCAAAATTCTTATTGAAAATAGGCCTGATTTTGAAGCTGGCGAGTGGTACAAGCTAGGCCTTTTTTGAGTTGATCGGCAGATATTCGAAAATTCCGGAGCCTCTATAAAATGGCTATCTAATCATTTCTCGACTAATCCGGACTTCTAGAAACGCCACTGACAAAAAGTAATTGAAGCAATTCTCCACTTCGAGAAAAGGTGACAAACATCACTTTCCAAAAAAAATACAAATTAAGCTGTGAGAGAAGCGCATGAACAGACACTAAAGAAACAAATGCTCTCTAAGCTGAATTTCTTACAAACTTAATTTTCATCCTAGAGGCAAAAAAACAAGATTAATCAAACCCTTCCAGATCTGGAGTGGCTCTTCAAAAAACTCTTTTTAAATCCGTTTGTGCTAATGCACTTTGTAAACCTGGATTTCTTGCTTCACAGTCTAATAAATCGTTAGACACGTGTATCAAAACCGTATTCGGTATTGATGGGGCAGAATGGCAGCTATCTGGATCCAGTTTGCCATGATCCCTCAGCCCTATGATCCAAACAATCTAAAGTAGGGTCGGGTAGCTGCAGAAGCCGCTATTTTTTGTTGCCGGCAAAAAAAACACGACACCTTATTTAGTTATTTTATTCGCTTATTTCTCAAGTTTAAACACTGCACCTATCTTTCCTCCTTTTGATTATCAAAAGCATCGGGAAATTTAAAATATGGAGATAATTATGAAAAAAGTTAAAATGCTGCTTGGAATTGTTCTGGTTGTCATTGCCTTTTCTGCCCCTCTTGCTATTGCCAGCCCACCGGATCCTGGAGGTAGCTGGAAAAAGTTGTGGCATCCACTTTGGGGATGGGATTGTAGCGGTATTCCAGATGGTTGTTATGTTTTAGATCCACCGCCCGTGTAAGAAAATTTGGACCCTCTTTTGGGCGATTTGTTTAGGACCGGAACGTTTCTGTCTATTCGGATCGCCCAAAGCTTCCCAAGCTCTGTAACTTTTTTTGTTACCCGCTCTAACAGGAGATATCAGGTTTTGATTTCTGGTTTTTTATTCTTATTCTTTTCCGCTGAATTTATAAAGGTAAAGGAAGTTACTCTTGACCTTCCCGAAACAAAAGGCATCCAATTGGTTGCTTCCAAGAGAGGCCAATTTTTCTGCGCAATTTATTGGGACTCAGCTATTTATCAACTTGATTCACAAGGAAAGATGATCCGAAAAATCGCCCGTAAGGGGCAAGGCCCGGGTGAGGTAAACAAGCCTACTCATTTATTTTTAATGGAAAATGAAACGTCTCTGCTCTGCATTGATAGTTCTAGTAAATGGACACTTTTTGATGCTGAGACTGGAAAGTATCGAAAGATTATTTCGAAATACCTACCAGCCATGAAGTGGGAGAAAGTTGATCAAACCCATTTAGTAGGAATCCATAACACGTCGGAGAAATTTTTTATTAAAGTCAATCTCCAAGGAAAGATCGTAGACAGCTGGGGAAAAAAGCCGCCTCCCGAAAACTCCGATCTTGTTTGGAGTAGAAGTTATGCGACTGCTGTCAATGATACAGGCCAGGTTTTTTACCAAGAGGGTACGCACCCAGTGGTAGAGGTTTACAGTAAAAGCTCAAGGCAGCATGAAGAAAAACAACTCAAGCTACCTCAGCACTATCGTCTTCCACCTGAAAAGCCATTTGACATCAATAAATCGGGAATGGATTTTAAAAAGTTAAAAACCTATTCGGAATCTTTTACTCATGTGAGAGCTTTTAAGATCCTGGGGAAAGAATACCTTCTTGTTGAGTGGCTGATAGGAACGCCTCATGAAAAGAGCGTGGATCTAATCGACTTGAAATCTTGGAAACCCATCATTTCAAACTTTGTTTTGCCAGATGAGGCAATGGTCAGTGTGTCAGACAAATACTTATACGTTACCGAGCGTCGAGAATTTGATGATCTGGAGAAGCCAGAGGAAATCATTGTTCATGTATATGAACTTCAACTCTAAGCACAAAAATTGGAGAAAGGAATGATGGATAGATTTGTTTTTCCAGGACTATTGCTTTTGGCAATTGGCGTTTTTGGATTTCGGTATTGGCATGCCAAGAATGACTGCCCCGCATTGTGTCAAAAACAAGATGATGAACTGATCTTTAATATGGACGCGTTTAATAAGAATATCCTAAATCAACATCCCGAAATTCTTGCAACACCGTATCATTTGGTGGTGTTTCTCGATTTAGATCATGATTGCAAAGCATGTCTTTTCGAGGCAGCCACTTGGCTTGCTCCCCGGGAGGAGAGAGATGATTACCAGGTAACATTCTTCATGCCGAAAGATACAGATCCAAATACGCTCCATTATTTTCAAACTCGCCACGGGGTTGAAAATCACGAAATAGTATTTTTTGAGCCAGGCAGCATTCCAGCGAAATTTCACAGCATGGGTGTTTTGAAGGTTTTTGTTTCCCAAGATCGGAAAGGTATCGAGTGGTATGAGTTTGGAAATTCAACTGAAGAACAATACGCCGAATTTTACAGCAGAGTAATGAACTATCTCCAAAAAAATCAAAACGGTCAGATTAATTCTGGCACTTGATTTCCCGAAGTGAGGATAACCGTTTCTGAGGAATAGATTTACGGTCCAAGTTGCTGAGGGTGTCAGCTAACGAAAGATGTGACAGCCATTGATCCTGGGTTGGTGGAAACACAGAAGATTGTCCAATGGCTTCCTCAGCCATTCTTCGGAACGTAGCAACAAAATAAAGACATACCTTGGAATGAGTGTAGCTTTAGCGATTGGACGGTTTCCATCCAAAAAAATCACTCTTGGTCATCCCTTTCAATCCAAATTCGCTACAAGAGCATTTCTCAATTCAGCAATTGATGCCTCCTCATTTTCGGCCGGGTAACTTCATTTCGTTTTTTCGGGGAACTGGCTTAAAATCATGACCTGAACCCGTTTTCCCAGTCTCACTTTCTTTCGTTGCCGGCAAGGTGTTTATGTTGAACTATCGGGCTCTTTACGAGCTCGCGAAAACACTTTTGAATCACGCCGAGTTAGAGACGTTGCCGCCCTTGCTCCTGCGGCGCTTGATCACGATTTGCCATGCGGATCGCGGGTTCATCGTCATTCAGGAAGACGGTCAGTTCAATCCGAAACACGCGTTGGGCTACGAATCTGATGAAGGCATCCCCAGTCGCTCCTTTTCTCGATCGGTCATCCAACGGGCCATTGCAAGCGGCTCACCCGTTTTTTCCCAGGATGCTGCGCAAGATCCTTCGTTGCCTCAATCTGAAAGTGTCACGCAAATGGGAGGCATTTCCGTCTTGGCCGTGCCACTGCGTCATCAGTCGCGCATCTATGCGGTGATTTATCTGGAAAGTGCCGGTCATTCTTTTCAAGAAGAGGACCGGGAACTGCTCGCCAAATTTGCCGATCTCGCAGGATTAGGCTTAGAGCGAGCATTGACCTGGGAACTCCAACGGCAGAAGGGCGGTGACGTTCGCTCATCCCTGTTAGCACACTTCGATTTTCGCGGCATCATCGGCCGCCACCCAAGCCTGATTAAATTGCTGGAGTTGGTATCCCAAGTGGCCACATCAAACGCCTCCATCCTCATTCGCGGGGAGACCGGGACCGGTAAAGAACTCATCGCAGAAGCACTCTGGGCCAACAGCGATCGGCACACCCAACCCTTGGTCACCTTGCACTGCGGGGCATTGCCCGAGACACTTTTCGAGGCCGAACTCTTCGGTCATGTCCGTGGCTCTTTCACTGGCGCTGACCGGCATCGTGAGGGTCGACTCAAGCAGGCTCACCGCGGCACTTTATTTATTGATGAGGCCGGTGAGATTCCCCTGGCAGCTCAAGCAAAACTCCTGCGGTTTTTACAATCCGGCGAAGTCCAACGCATCGGGTCCGACACCGTGGAAAAACTCGATGTTCGCGTGATCGCCGCCACCCATCGGGATTTGGAAGCCATGGTCGCTAAGGGCCATTTTCGACAAGATCTTTTTTATCGGCTGAATGTGGTGGAATTGGTGGTTCCCCCCTTGCGGGATCGCAAAACGGATATCCCGCTACTGGTCGATTTCTTTTTGAAGCAATTCTGGACGCACGATCAACAGCCTCAATGGCGCGACACACTTTGGGAACACCTCGCCGCCTACCATTGGCCAGGAAATGTGCGGGAATTGAGTCACGCGGTGGAGCGGGTTTGCCTGTTGGCCCGAAACCACTATCTGAGTCCGGACCTCTTACCCGCTACCCTTCAAACAGCAAGTGACAAGGCTGAAGATCCAGCAGGTTTACTCTCCGGGTTCCCCGAGCAAGTGGTATTTACAAACGATGCCCTGAAAGACGCCCGACAAAAGGCCTTGAACTGGGCCATCGGCACCGTGGAGCGTCGCTTCCTCAAGGGTTTGCTTGAGGAACATGACGGCCATATTGCCAAGGCAGCAGCGGACGCTGGTCTGCAAAAGACCTATCTCTACAAACTTCTGCGCCGCCATGACATGAGTCCTAAATGAATGCCGAATCTTCGAAGAGTTCCTGCCCGGCCTGTGGGAAGGAAAATAGTTTTTTCAATGTGGTTTGCGCCCATTGTCAACAACCCTTGACGTCTTCACCTGAAGTGTTGGCCGACCTTCAAAAAACTTCCACCAACACACCTCTCGGACCCTGGCAGCGATTTGAGCTGAAGGATATCCTGGGACGAGGCGGCATGGGCACTGTTTACCGCGCCTTCGATCCAAGGCTGAACCGCACGGTGGCTATCAAAATCCTCCACGCTGAGGTTGCCGATCATTCCCGCGAACAGCTTTTGGAGGAGGCACGCAAAGCCTGTGCATTAACGCATCCCAACCTCGCCACTATCCACGAATTGGTTATCGATGCCGATCCACCTTTTTTAGTGATGGAACTGATCGAAGGCGTTCCCTTAAGCGAACGCCTCGTCGCCGGGCCGCTTAACATAAAAAAGGCACTGTCCATCGCACGGAAGATCGCGGAAGCCTTGGCGGCCATCCACGAATCGGGTTTGGCTCATTTGGATTTGAAACCCGCCAACATCATGCTCACTCCGGACAACAACATTCGACTTTTGGATTTCGGTCTGGCACGCGCGTTCCGAAACCGACTAGCCAGTCGGGAAGTTTCGGTTTCAGGAACCTGGGGTTATCTGTCACCGGAACAGAGCCTGGGCGATGCCGGCGGACCTTCCGCAGATATCTTCGCCCTTGGCGTCGTGCTTTACGAAATGCTGGCCGGTACCCTGCCCTTCAGCCGCGAATCACCTGAGGCCAGCTTGGAAGCACTGCGACAGGGTGAGTTCGCACCACTGCCCGCGCAAATTGCCCAACACACTGCTCTCAACCGCATCGTCAAGAAATGCTTGAATCCCCATCGCGCCGACCGCTACACAGATATGAACAGCGTCACGGAAGCTTTACAGCGAGTAGAACAAAACCTGACGGACAAAACTCATCGCGTTCCTCGAACTTCCACAGGGCTTGCCGTTTGGGTCGCTGTGTTTTTCCTTGCCATCGCCGCCACGTTTATGACCGTCCGATTCTGGCCACTCACAGAACAGGCATCCCCAACCGCCACGACAGAAAAAGCAGCAAAGCGATTGCTCATGGTTCCCTTTCACAACCTCGCAGGAACACCGAAAGGCCAAGTACTTACGGATGGCATGCAGCAAACACTCACCCAAGCACTTTTGGAGCATTACGATACGGGCGAATGGTGGATTTTACCTGCTAGCGAAGTCCGTCAACATCAAACACTCATCCCAAGTCAGGCCCGTGATCTTTATGAAGCGGATTTCCTCATCGAGGGGCATCTCTCCGAACAAGGCCCGGTGCTTCACTTTAGTTTGAGCTTGGTGGATACCCGCCAAAACCGAGTCGTCACCGCCCAATCGGTCGAAACCACAGACGGTAGCCTGGCGAATCTTCAAATTCAAGCGATGCAGGCGCTCGCGGACATGCTACAACTCTCGCCGCGTGATGAGAATAACCTGGCTACACTGACCTGGGAAACACCTCGCCGTCAAGCACATGCTGCCTATATTCGCGGAACCGGTCTGCTTTACCGGTACGATGCTCCCCAAAACCTGGAAGCTGCCATGACTGCCTTTCAAGAATCCATAACGCATGATCCTTCTTATGCACCGCCCCAAGACGGCATAGCCCAGGCACAGATCCATTTGTGGCGTAAATCCCATCAACCGCCCGATCTTGAGAAGGCTCATCAATTCAGCCTCAAAGCCACTCAGCTCAATCCCGCCTGGGCTAGTGCTTGGCACACCCGGGGAACCGTCGCCTTGCTCCAGGGGCAAACCGAGATCGCACAGCAGCATTTCGAAAAGGCTATCCGTTTGGATCCCCAAGCCGCCAATACCCTCAGCGAATTGGGCAAACTCTACCAAAGGAAAAATCGGACCCAAGAAGCAGAGATTTACCATCAAAAGGCGCTGGCATTACAACCTCATTCCTGGATTCTGCACAATCGACTCGGTATTTTTTATACCGGCAACGCCAAGTACAGCGAGGCAGAAAAAGCATTTCGCCAGGTGGTGCGTCTGATGCCCGATAACTTGCTTGTTTATCAAAACCTTGCAGCGGTTTTACATTTGCAAGGTCGTCCGGAGGAGGCGCTCAAGGCCATCCAAGCCGCTTTGGTGCATGGTCAAACACCCAACCTCTACTCCAATTTGGGCACGATTCTTTTTTATATCGGCCGCTATGCGGAAGCTTGCGACGCCTTCGCAGAAGCCGTTGCACGCAATGAAAACCAATACCTTTTTTGGGGCAATTTGGCTGATGCTCAGCGCTGGACCTCAGGCCGCGAAAAAGAGGCGCTTCAATCCTATGGAAAAGCCATTTCACTGCTGGAAGCTTTCCTGGAGCAGCGTCCGGAGGATGCTCAAGCCATCGCAAGTTTGGCACTTTTTCTCGCAAAGTCCGGAAATATTCCTCTTGCGACCACACATCTTGAATCCATTTTGCCAAGCAGCGATGGTTTTCTCTGTTACACGGCAGTCACCGTCTTCGAGCTGGCAGGTAAAAGAGAAACTGCGTTGACCTATCTTCAATGCGCTTTGAAAGCCGGTTACTCCTTTCAAGAAATTGACCATGATCCTGAATTAAGCAATCTTCGAAAAGATGCAGCATTTTTGAAATTACGATCTCCATAGTCATGCTTTTTCAGTAGGATAGAACTACCGATCAAGAAAAGAACCTAGGAGCTCCCATGACGGATCATCACTGGCATTTGTATATCGAAGGTGTGGACTATCAACAGCGTCACGAATCAAATACGGCTGATTTCAAGTATTTTGGGCTCAATTATCGTGCTGACGACGGCCTCGGCTCCCTGCTCATGAAAGTCAAGCAGGGTGATTGTATTTATGTCGTCTTAAATTCACCGATACCTTGGGCCGCGGCTGAAATCTTTTTCCCGCATATGTCGCCTTTCCCCATTTCCTACGCGAGCATCAGCAAACCGGAAAATTTGCAGAGTCCAGGCCAATACAAGTTCCCCATGATGGGCACCAGAAAGAATTCAACGGCTTTGTATGACCGGGCCGGTGTATTTAGTTTCCAAATTCGGGTTCCACTCTTAAATCGCTCCATCTTTGAGAACCATGTCATTTGGTTGGATCCCCAAATCATCGTAAGCGAATCGACCGGCGAAGAACCTCTTCCCTGAGACCTAAAAATGGGCTTCATGCGTGCAAAACCCGTTGGGGCACATACCAACGGGAAACCAAAGAAAACCCTGCCCTTAGTTTCACCTTACCGCCGATGCGGCGGCTGCTGAGCAAAGCGCCGCGATATCCAATATGTTGCAAGAGGTTTAACACGGCATCATCGTAGCTGCGGCGCGTACCGAATGGCAGAGAAAAAAGCTTGCTCGGTGGTTTCACAGATTTCTCAGCGAGTAATGCTCGGGTTTGTAATATTTCGGCTTCCTGTTCCTCTTGGGAAAGAGAACTCAACATGTAGTGGTGATGCCCGTGATTACCATAATGAACCAGAGGATGGTCCGGCAGCATGCCATCGGTTGTGAAACCATCTTGCCTAATGGCAATATCACCGGCCAGATTGGCGATAAAAGCGTTGATACTTTGATCAATGAAGCGACTGTTGCATCGGGGTTGTTTTGTTTGAACATAGAGACGATCAACAGAAAGGTTCAATTGATTTCCGGAAAAATCAAGCCATGGTTTCTCGAGACCGTTTTTGATCAACCAACGAATTTTATCGCGCCAAAATAGTCCGCCTTGCACCGTGTGGCCATTTAGAAAAATCGTACAGGGAATGTTTAAATTCTCCAATACCGGTAACCCTTCTTTGAAAACCGAGGCATAACCGTCATCAAAGGTGAGTGCTGCCAGGTGCCGTCGGTCCTTGGCTACCACATATTCATCCACAGTCACGAAACGATATTTGGTTTTGTAGCGACTCAGGATCCTGAAGAGCGCATCGGGATGAATGTTATGTAGACGCTTCTCGGCCATGGCGCCAGGTGATGCGCTCACTGCGTGTAAAAGCAACACCGGCCCGGCTTTCAAGCGACACCCTGGTGACTGTGAAAGATACCGCCTTGTTCGGATTCCAATTGAAAAGCATGGAGAACCGCTCGAGCCCTGCGTTCCCAAGTGTAGGGCCTTACATCCTCGCGGGCTTGCGCTGCAAGTCTTATCAACTGCTTGCGATCCTGCTGAGCCATGTCCAGGGTTTGGCTGAGAGAATCGGGATTGTCCGGTTCGAACATGAGGGCGTTATGCCTGTGTTGCAGGTGGCGGCGCACCATGGGCAAATCGCTAGCTGCAATGGCAGTCCCGGAAGCCATATATTCGAAGAGTTTCATGGGCGACATCCACTTCTGAGTAGGGCATTCCTGTGAATAGGGCATGAGCAACAAATCAGCAGCTTTTAAATAAGACGGCACCAATTCATGGGCAACAAATCCTGCGAAGATGACATTATCCAAGGCCTTGCTGCGGGCCTTCCAATCACGAATGTGGTTCTTTTTGCCACCCAGAAAGACGAAATCCACGTCCGGATGATGTGCAGCTGCTTTGAGGACATCGCCAATACCGCGTTTAGCGTAGAGGTGTCCGCAATGGACAGCAGTGAAACGGTTTTTGGAAAAGCAGAATTCGGCACGTAACTGTTCCTTTGGAGCGAGATCGCAAAAGGCCTCCAGATTCACCGCATCAGGCCAGGTAAAGATTTTTTCTTGGGGTACACCCGCCTCCAGGTACATCTCTGCCAATGGCGGGGTGATGGTCACCAAGCCCACGAATTTAGGATGTTTGGTGAGCTTAACGATCAGGGGAAAATGATCGCCGCGTCGGCTGGTATGCGCCTCCAGCACTGCCGGAACACCACCTTCCAGCGCAATTTTGGTGGCATGGGGCGACCGCGAATAGATCCAAGAGGCCTTTCGCTCAATGGCATAACGGCCAGCCAGCAAATCGTAACTGGGGTAGCGCCATTGCTTGAAGACGGCCCGATTTCGTACCTTGGGGTTCGGCAGCGGCTGAATGGCGAATGGCCGACGGATGCCGTACCAGGATTCGTAATCAAAGCGGGCCTCACTGAGTCGAGCCGGATGGATTTGGGTTACCATCGCAAAATCAGGTAAAAGCGCCGCCAAAGCTTCGGCCATTTTCATCGCTTGGATAGAATTCGCCCATTTGGAGGGAATATTCCCTCGCGATAGGTAAAGAACGGTCATCAGATGTCTCCGCAGAATTTGTGGTGCGCGTGGCTATTGCCTGATAACTTGGCACCGATCTTTGTTGAAATTTCGTAACTGGCCGCTATGGGGAAATGTCACTTTGAGAAGGTCCAGCGAAACTGGCTGGATTGAATGAAGGGCTGCCACCCTGCGCCACAAAGTATCCACTCCAAAAACGTCGAGACCGGGAAGGGTAAAAGGAAGTGCATTTAAGCCTGTTGCGGGGCAGCCAAGAGCATCTCCTTGGCATAAAGACTCTGAAAATAAAGAGCTTGGCCCCTTTCTTCAGCTTGGATGCTGCTCATGCGCGTCTCAATCCGCGACACGACGGCGTCATAATCGACAAAAGGGAAGGCTTTAAGATGCGACTGAGGATTGCAATTGAACACCGCAAAATTATGCGCCTGGAATACTGGCGCCAAGGCGGCAAAATAAGATTGAAGACCCTCATAGGCACGATTGTTCGTCTTGGCGTGCTTTTCAGGAACAGGCTCACGAAACCCATAGGGTTGATCCGCCTTCATGGAAAAATCACAACCTAATAGGTAGACCGTGCGAATCCCCAAATGGAACAACATCTTGAAGGCCGCAAGCATGGTGGACCGAGCTCGTTTGCCACCCAAACTACACACGTCCGTTTCTAGGAAACTGGTCGCATCAAACCGGGTGCTCGCGCGGAATCCCATCACGCCAGGAAAACGACACACGGGTATGGCCTCTAGGTCACCGGCAGCAGAAATGGGTCTTTTCATGTGGCGTTTACGCACAAATTTCAAAATTTTTGGATCGGCAAAAATGCTTGGCAGAAATCGCTCGGGACGGTCAGCACACATCCAAATGTCAGGACGGAACAAACGGGCGATATTGTTCAAGCCCACTGTCAGAAACCCAGGTCCCTTTAATGGTTCCAAATTCAGCTGGCGGAGGCTCGGCCCATTGAGCAACAGAAATGCTGTCTGGTTTCGATAGATATCTTGCAAATCAATATTTTGAAATTGGCCATTCAAGAACATGGCAATCTCCTCCTTTTCGAATATCAAGCGCGCTGCACGATGGTGTGGAAACTGCGGCGCCATGCGCCCGGCGGGCAATGGACGGGGCGCACGCCATGCCAGGCGCCGGTTTTGTTGTGGAAAAGAAAGCTTGCATTGCCCAGAGGTGGGATCGCAGCTTGGATGGAGAAATCCTCAAATTCGGGATTGCGGACCTTTTTGGTGCCTCCGCCCAAAACCCAGGTTTCACCGCCCCAAGAGGTTTGCCAATCACGTTCATCATTGAAATAAAAAATATGGGTTGCCAATTTACTGGGCGCATCAAGGTGGGGGGATACTTCGCAGTTGCCATAGGTCAAATGCCAGGCAAATCGCAACAGACCTGGCTTTTCGCCGAGCATGGCTTCCAGAAACCGAGCATAAGCCGGCCGTTTCAAGTGACCGATAAAGTTACGCCAAACTTCTGGCAACGCGCTGCGGTCCACGATTCCCGGTCCCGAATCGTCAGCTTTTTTCCGCCGCTGATAGCGATTCTTTTCCAAAGCAAGGTAGTAGCGATTATGAGGCCGTTGCCGACCCCACCGACGAATCCCCTTGTGATGTTCAAAGCGTTCCTTTTCAGGAAACTGGCCGCATAGACGAGCGAAATCCGTTTGGCTCACAAATGCCGTCATACGCACATAGGGAAAAGGTTTTTGCTCTCGAAACTGCTGAATTTGCGATTTTGTCGGGTGGATCCAATGGGCGTTCAACATACCGCTTCCTTTAGCCACGCCCCGGCGTTTCTCGGAAAATGTTCAGCAAGCCATGATTTCCAGTAGGGATGTAAACCACAACCCCATCCCTTCCCAGGCACGCGGGCTTGATATGCGCGGAGTTCCTTGTCAACTTCCAGCCAGGGAATTGCACCCGCTTGCAACGCTTCCCCCAAAGCGTTGCCCCAAACCGAAGCGTGGGGATGTTTAGGATCGCGCCAAGGCTGGGTCCGCAGCTGGGTGAAATGTAGGAGTTGCGTTTCTCCCGGGAGATAGTGGTCGAAATGATTCCAACTCGAGTCAATGGACACAGGGGCCTGGGCCAAACACTTGGCCCGCATGAGTTTGCGATAAGCCTTCATACGATCTTTGCCTGGTTTGAGCCAAGTGGCGATTTGATCGGGCGTGAGCCACTGATCTCGGGCCCGGTCACAATCAATGACCATAACCGAGGTCTGAGGTCGGCCCCGCTTGTAACAACACCAGATCGATGCCGAAGGGTCCGGCGTGAACTCGGGCTGTTGCCACAGCTTGTGGATCGACTGGAATAAAAGTTGGTCAGCATCCAAATAAATGGCACGCTTGAGATTGGGGAAGGTAAAGGGAATCATCCAACGCTGCAATGAGAAGCCGGTCAGGCCTTTGAGCGAGGGTTGCATGGATGCCGAAGACATGGCGTGGCAATAGAGGTTAAATCCCGATTCGAGATGTTGGTGAATGCTGAATTCCAAGACCTTTCGTGCTAATTCGGTCCTGTTTTCCGTACCAATGCAAATGTGAAGGTCCATGATCTCCATCCAAATTACTGGGACATGCTTGGACACACCTGGTCTTACCAAGGGCAAGACCAGGTAGCCGGGGTTTGCGGGGAAGGACTGCGAAATCTATGGAAGGAGCAGCCGTAGACGGGAAAAAACCGATGTCCGATTTAGGTGTCGCGATGCTTCGCCGGTATTGACTTCTTGAGCAGTTTGGCTGTGGATTAACTTTCTATATTCACATCGGCTATCACCAAAACAGTGACCGAACCGGAACCCTTGTCGGTGTGAATACTGGTGGTATCGTCTTCAGATTGCATATTGGCGTCAACGTTAAACGAGACTTGATTTCCCGTGACTTGAACGCCGCTAATCGTCACATACATCGTGTCAATATATTGGTCGGTGTCCGGTCCGTAAGAGAGATTAAAGCCCTGGACCGCGGCATTTGCCGCATTGATGGTTCCGGCAAATGTGACGGACTGATTATTGGCGGGTAAAGTGTTTACGGTGAGCGTTTGGAACTGTAATGCCATGAGATACTCCTAATTTGGCTGCTTCAAAAAAGCAGCGATTTGGTTTGCCGAACCCATTTCCGGACACACTTCGAGCAGCCGACCTAAGAGGTTTTCCCCTCTCAAAACCGAGTCAGAAGCAGCATGGACTGTGTTTCGACTTGTACTTCCCCCTATAACAAGCCACGTGCCAAAACAGCTTCCTGGAGCGAGAAAATCAAATAACCCTTACAAACCAAACCACTTACGCTACATAAGCATTCCAAAGTTACCCAGACAACACCTAATTTGAATCGCCTTTACCTTCATTTCAGCAACCAAACATGATCTGAATCAGATCATGTTATCCAACTCAGATCGCGTTTATTAACAAGTGCTTACATCAACCAAAGGAAATTCATTCTCAAAAAATGATCCGGCAGAGATCATCATGATTTGAAATAAATACCGTTATCCATTTGACCCGAGCTACTCAAAAATCCGTCAGACAGCAATCATGAAGTAGCAGAGGCCTTGCATCTGCTACAACATCATACTTATGGTGACGTCAATAATTGAGATCCGAGGGCGTTTTGTTGGCTCTAAATAAGACTGATTCACTTACAAAAAGAGCGCTACGAGTCCCCTTCTTGGGCTTCATCCTCGTCTTCTTCATCGAGCCAGAGAAAGCCCAGACGAGTCGGCTTTTCGGTCATTTTTCTCATGGCGATGAGAAGGACGCTCAATTGGGAGTAATGCTGGATGAGTTGTACTTTTTGCCCTTGGGAAGTAACACCTAAAAAAGAAATGATATCGGGTCCATGGAAACCCATGTTCTCGATGTGGAACGTGACGGTTTCACCAAATGAAACCAGCCTGGCGCCGACCTCATGCTCCTCATCCAAGCTTTCTTCAAACGTTGTTATGTATTTCCCCATTCGTTGCCACACCCATTGTGCCGGGTTGGGAAGAGTTTGAGTCGGGGATGCTGGCGCCTCTGGGGATGCTGGCGCCTCTGGGGATGCTGGCGCCTTGGGGGGTTCTGGCTTTATTTGCACTAAGATCTCCAAATTTTGTTTCCTAATTATATCTCCCCAAACCTGTTAGGAAATCTAAATCGCTCAAACACACCATCGTTTCTTAGGGGCCTAGGTGCTCCTGCCTTCGGTTCTCTATTTGAATGTGACCTCTCAAAAAGCAGGATTTCACCTTGCTATTGAGATGCTATTTGGTCCCTTATTTATGAGCGATCTAAAGCAGAAGTTAATGCTCATTTTCCTAGGTGCCAGCACAAGCGTGATCCCGACTCATCCCTCCAGGAAATGCTGGACCGCTCCAAACGACTACGGATCATTTCTACCCATAACGGGTGACGTCAGCGACGGATTTCCCCAATCATGAAAGGCCGTTACGATTGGATCACCTGGTAATGGCTTTGAACCATGCCACCTTGAAAAGCTTGGGTTGATCGGTGCTTGAGGCAGATATCTTGATCTAACTTTCCAAAAAGGGGAATGCCGCGGCCAATCAGCCTGGGAATCCGCGTCAAAATCAAATCATTTACCAATCCAGCTTGCAGAAACGCCTGGACGACCTGACCACCATCCGCATAGATATGCTGGTGACCCTGCGCTTTTAAAGTGTCAACCAGCGCAGGCAAATCTAAAGCACTGACCGTCACTTTTTCTTGTAATTCTGCAGGTAAGGCGACACCTTTGCGGGAAAGAACCACCACCTTTAAATCTCCATAAGACCAGGAATCAAAGGAGAGAACTTTCTCAAAAGATTTTCGCCCCATAACCAGGACATCTACAGATTTTATAAAGTCGGCATATCCATAGTCTTCACCTTCATCCATATGCTGAGCATCATGAAGCCAAGCCACATCGCCATCTTCCCTAGCGATAAAACCATCCAAACTCAACGCTAAATAAACCGATACTTTCATCCATCCCTCCAGCTCAATGCTTGGCCTTATATACCACGGGAGTCATGAAAGAATTTGCAGCCTGACATCCCTGTCCTGACATTTGGCGTCAGGAGTCTTTGCTTTGGGATTTTTCAAAAAAAGGTCCATCCGACTCCTTCTCAAAAACAGCACTATCCGTTTTTTGAACCGTTTCCATAGTGTGAGAAGGGCCCGCATTTGAATATCAGCTTTTAGCCATCAAATGCCGCCGGATCAATTCATGGGCTTGCTTTAGGATTTCTTAATCCTAGAATAATCTTGATGATCAGCTTCGGAATGAAAATGTACATGGAGACTTAAACATGGTCGCCGGAAAAATTAAACTCACAAGTGAATCATGGCTCGTTGCTGCGGGTCGAACGTCTACCCCTGGTGAGCCATTAAACGTCCCTCTCGTTCCTGCATCCAATTTCATTCTTGGTTCAAACCGCGCCTATGTGAGAGATGACGGAAACCCTACTTGGGAAGCCCTGGAAGACATTATGGGCGGTCTGGAAGAGGGCAAGTCAGTTGCTTTTTCTTCCGGCATGGCGGCTATTGCGGCTGTATTTTCGCAACTTCATACAGGCGCAAGGATCATACTTCCCGACGATTGCTATCAGGGTGTTTGGAAACTTGCAAAAACGGGTGAACATCGTGGTCGCTGGTCTGTGCACCAAATTGCTGTCGATGATACGAAGAGTTGGGTTCAAGCATGTGAAACAGCGGATCTTATTTGGCTGGAATCCCCCTCCAATCCTTTGCTCACCGTAGCTGATTTAGAGGCCATATGTTCAGCACCTCGCAAACCTGGAGCGATGGTCGCAGTGGACAACACCTTTGCCACCCCGCTAAACCAGAAACCCTTGGATATGGGCGCCACGCTTTCCATTCAATCGGCAACCAAATTCATCGGCGGCCATTCAGATCTTCTTTCAGGTATCGTAACCACCCAAGAGCCATCCATTTGGCACGGAATACGAGAATCTCGGGAGATCCAAGGAGCAACTCCCGGATCGTTAGAAGCATTTCTTGCCGTTCGCGGCGCGAGAACTCTTTCTGTTCGCCTCGAACGTGCTCAACAAAATGCCATGTTCCTCGCTGAAAAGCTGGAGCAACATGGTGGGATTAAAAAAGTCCGCTACCCCGGTCTAAAAACTCACCCTACCCATCACATTGCGAAACGCGTCTTAAGTGGCTATGGCTCAATCATTTCTTTCGATCTGAGTGCTGGAAAAAATGAAGCTGATTTCGTTTGCCAGAATTTGAGCTTGATTCAGCACGCAACAAGTCTTGGTGCGGTGGAATCAACCATCGAACGCAGAGCTGCTGTGCCAGGCCAAGAACATCTACCCCCTTCACTTCTAAGATTAAGCGTTGGTATCGAAAACCCGGATGATTTGTGGGCAGATCTCGAGGCAGCTATTCAGGCAGCCATGGAAATGACTTCTACCTGAACCATACCTT
The DNA here is from genome assembly GCA_011762755.2 of Epimenia babai. Lineage (NCBI taxonomy): Eukaryota > Metazoa > Mollusca > Solenogastres > Cavibelonia > Epimeniidae > Epimenia > Epimenia babai. The sequence goes on along the minus strand of WURV02086664.1, from coordinate 10,703 downwards.
TTTTTCAGGTCATGGCCTTTATTGCTTACACCTACTGAAGATGAGGTGTTTTGCCCTTTTCGAGGCGTTGGGTCAAATAGGATAAAACAAGGTTTGCCCTCCGAGATCAACCTACCTCGATTGGGAGGCCACACAGCCAGGGGCTAAAAAATGGCTGCCACCAAGTGGTCATAAAGGTTTACTTAGTGGCAGCCATGGGAGGTAGGATCTTAGCGATTAGGTTGAGGCGTCATTCTCAAATAAGGTTTTACCACTTCGTATCCCTTGGGGAACTTCGCGTCCAATTCTTCCTTTTCGGTAATGCTGGGTACAATGACGCAGTCACCGCCATCCTCCCAGTTCGCAGGCGTCGCCACTGCGTGATAAGCCGTGAGTTGGAGACTATCCAACACTCGAAGAATTTCGTTGAAATTACGACCCGTGGATGCGGGATAAGTAAGCGTTAATTTCAGAGATTTATCCGGAGCGATTATAAAGACGGAACGAACCGTCAAATTATTCAATTCATTGGGATGAATCATGCCATAGAGATTCGCCACTTTGCGGTCTGAGTCCGCGATAATGGGGAAATTAACGGTTGTCCCTTGGGTTTCATTAATGTCTTTGATCCACCCATGGTGATCATCCACAGAATCAACAGAAAGGGCTAATACCTTGGTATTGCGTTTCTCAAATTCTGGTTTAAATTTGGCGACAGTCCCTAATTCTGTGGTGCAAACCGGCGTGTAGTCTGCCGGATGGGAGAACAAAATCCCCCAAGAATCGCCCAACCATTCGTGGAAAGAAATAGCTCCTTCCGTAGTGATTGCGGTAAAGTCGGGCGCCGTATCGCCTAATTTCAGTGCCATGAAGAGACTCCTTGTATGTTGAGTTGCCGATCGTCGGAACGAGTGTCGTACCGAGAACCGGCATATGTTAGTGATTTTGTAACTTTTTGGGTGGGAAAGGGTTTCAAAATTGCATTTTCTTGACCGAGCAAGGTCTGAACAGCAGCTCTTTGAAGTACCACATCTCCTACGACCAGGGCCGCAGGTGGTTTGATATGGGCTGCCTTTTCAACAATGTTGGCAAGCGTACCAGCTATTACCTTTTCCTCAGGAAGCGTGCCTTTTTCGACGAGGGCAACCGGCGTGTCCGGTGCGCGACCATGGGCCAGCAGGTGAGCCACAATCAAAGGAAGCCGGCCCACACCCATGAGAAATACAGCCGTTTCCATGCGAGCTGCCACTTCCCAATCGATGCCATCATCGCTACGGTCTTCAGCTGGATGCCCGGCGAACACGGCAAAAGAAGAGGCCACACCACGCATGGTTACCGGGATCCCGGCTGATGCAGGTGCAGCAATAGCGGAACTGATCCCAGGTACGATTTCAGCTTCAATGCCTACTTCTGCCAAGGCCATTACTTCCTCTCCGCCACGCCCGAAAATAAAAGGATCTCCGCCCTTTAACCGGACCACAAGTTTCCCAGTTTCGACATGCTCAATAAGTAACTGGTGAATCGTATTCTGACGTGCCGAACTCGATTGACGCAACCGTTTACCCACATCGATCAACAGTGCACCTGGCCTGATTTCTTCCAAAATTTTGGGATTCACCAAGCGATCGTAAAGAACCACATCCGCCCGGCTTAACAGGCGCCAGGCCCGTAGTGTTAACAAATCTACGGCGCCAGGACCTGCGCCGACAAGATAAACTTTTCCGTGTCTCATGCTGACCTCCTCGGCGAGACCGAATCCGCTGTCCATGACTTGGATGGTTCCAGCGATAGCTTGGGTTGAATGAGTTCCAGGACAACCGGCACATAGCCCGCTGTTGCGCGAATGTCATTAAGCAGTGATTGCAAGAGTGCTTTCGCACCCTGAAGCCGGCTTTCGCGAACCAGTTGCGGCACTCGGGAAGCCATGACCCGCTGCCAAAAGCCTTTTTTCATGTCAAAAGTAGGCAGATGCGGGTTCAAATGCTTGCGCCAATCACCGAGAAACGTGGCCAAATCGCCAAGGCCCGGTTCCAAAATGTCTTTGGTGATGCGCTTGCGCAGGATCCGAGCTAGCGTGGGGCTGGTTCCCGAAGAGGAAACCGCCACCGCTAAAGGACCTTGTCGAGTGATGGACGGCAGGATGAAATTGCAATAAGGCGTATCATCCACCACATTCACCAGCATGTTCCGGGCCTCGCCCAATTGATGAATGTGATGATTCACAGTTGGCTGATCCGTGGCCGCAATCACCAAAAACTGATGCTCAAGATCTCCCGCTTCGAAGATCCGTTCTTGCAAGAATAAGTTGGGATGATCTCGCGGGATCTCGGGATGAACCCAAGGGGCCACGACTGTCACTTTCGCACCTGCATCAAGCAGAGGACGAATTTTGCCCACGGCCACTTGACCAGCACCGACGACGAGGCATGCTTTGCCTTGGAGATTCATAAAAACGGGGTAATAAGGTGTCATCATATCCCTCACGAACTCAGCGCATGGCTAGGCAATGGTTTTTCAGTGAGATCCATGGTCTTGGGATGGGCTTGCAAATAAGAAAGCACGCGCTCAGTTCCCATGCGGCGCAGGAATACACCCAAACTTTCATCATCACCGCGTTGAGATTCATACCAAGAGAAAAGCACATGGAGTAATCCCGCAACGCGATCGCGCGGTATGCTACGTAGATAGACTTTGCCCTCCACAACCAGGGGTTGACCCTGATAGCGACCATCTTCACTGCCATGAATCTTGAGTTGATAGCGATTATTGCCGGATCCAATCAGACCGATCGATTTGGTCGCAGGCCGGAAGCATTGCCGCTCACAACCCGTGATGCCGATGCTCTCGTGGAGATGACCCCAACCGAGCGTTTCCAATTCATCGATGAGCTGGGGCTGGAACTTTTCAGAATCAGTATAGGCCAAGCGGCAAGTGTCTTTGCCGACGCAAGCACCCGATCTCAATCGGAGTGTTGAGTAATCAGCACCGTGCCGACTGCCGAACCCATAACTCGTCAGCGTTCGTTCAAATTCAAGGCGTTTATCTTCAGGAATATCCGAAAAAACCACATCCTGATTGGCCGTCAAATAAAGCGGTGTTTGGAAACGGTTCACGGCCTCGCGGATCATGGTTTGCAGGCGACCATTGGGACTGTTGTCCACAATACGTCCGTTTTCCAGAAATGCGCCATAGGCCCAATGACCATTATTAGCCTGCAGTTGCCAACCGTGGTGCAAGTGGCGCGCACCGACGTCCAACTGAAGATCCGGTGCCGTCAACTCGTAACCCAATCGTTGGGCCACTTGATCTCTGTACCATTGGATACCTTTTTTCCGAATGACGTATTTCAAGCGAGCCCAATGGCGATTTTCTCGATCACCATAATCCTGGTGAACTGCCACGATCGCTCCGCTAACCTCGCGAAGTTGCTCGCGAGTGACGATAGCGAAAGGTAGGGAGAGCATCGCTGCGGTTGGTTTGCCGAACTTTTCGCCCTGGCCACCACCCAAGTAAATTTGGAACCGAGTGACGCCGCCATTCTCCCAAAGGGGCACAATGCCCATGTCATGGGTGCGCAGCTCGACGCAGTTGTCATGCTCAACCATTCCCGATCGGGGATTGCGGTGCAGTGCACCAATCGCCATCTTAAATTTACGATTAAGCAGCTGTGGTCCGTATTGAAAGCGTTCGGTTTCCTGTTCAATGGCTTGTGGGTCGATCGCGAAAATGTGAACAAAGGGTGCCGCCGGCAGCTGAAAATAGCCCGCTAATTCGAGTGCCAGCGCACGGCTGTCGTAGAGCCCCTGTAATCCTGCCAAGGGGCAGGCCATGATATTGCGCACATTGTCGCCGCAACCGTTTAGCGCCAGTAACCCAGCTTCTGCTGCGGCTTTCACAATGGCGATCACGCCTTCTTTTTTCACCCAGTGATATTGGATGGCTTGGCGCGTTGTCAGGCGAATAGATGCGACACCCTCCGGGGTGACGGACCATTGATTTGCCAAGTCATCCAAGAGTTTCCATTGCTCAGGGGAAATGGGTCCACCGCCGGGAATGCCTAACCGGATCATATACATCCAGTCTTTTTCTTTCCCGGTTTTTGCGCGGTTGAATTCCAAGTAAATACCGTAAGATTTGGCTACCTGTTCTGCCTCCCAAGCCATATCCGGTTGGGTATCGCGAAAAGCCTCGTGCAAGTCTTCACCATGATTGGCTGCCGCACGTTTCGCTAACTCCACCTTGCTGTGCTTGTCGGACGGTGTCTGAAAATGAGGTTCAAAGGGCTTGGGCATGGATTCCTCCAAAGAATCTTAAAAAAGAAGGGTGCAGTGGCGAACCACCACACCCTTCAAGGGTGGTGCAAGGGGAAAAGCGGATTTGTCGCGATGGATTTCCAAATGGAGTTAGCGGCTTGGGGATCGCGAGCTTGGACTGCCAGGGGCGGCCATGCTTGAGTGGATACTTCCAGGGGAGACGATGGTTGATCGCTGAGTTGAATTTCAAAAAACTGTTCGGCCGGAATTTTTTCTCGAGCCCCACTGCTGAGATGATCATCGGCTTGGTCTTGCCAGGCGATGACGATTAAGCCCGCATTCAAAAACAAGCTGATCACCCGCGTGAGAGCACCGAAACCGAGAGGCGTCTGTCGGGAAGGAATTCCTGGCAAAACACTGCCGGAGTTAAGACGAACGACCGAGAGACCTTGATCGAAAAGGAGCCGTTCCAGGTGAAGCGCCAAGGACTCCCGGTCCTTGGGCACGGCGCCCGTCAACCAAAGGCAAAGGCTCTGATGTCCCAATCGCTGGGTTCGCTCTTTGTCGGTTACTGCCTTCGGTTGGTTGTGGCCCAGTTCAAACGGTTTCACGGAAGCTTCGCGCAGAATCATGCCAGCGCCGAGCGTATGGTTTTCTACCGGGTCGATGAGAATAAAGCTACCCGTCGTGCGATTCTGAGAATAGGCATCGAAATGCAAATCTTGAAAGGTATCTATGGCGACACGACCAATTTGATTGAGTTGCAGCGTATCTGCATCTTCTTGAGCGAGCGTGTCTACATTCTGGCGGTAGACCAAGTGATTTACCACGGCGCGAACCGATTGGGTCGTTTGCTTGAGAACATAGGGACGACCCTGTTGGAGCGGTTTCTCATTGAACCAAACAAGCATCGCTTCAAAGTGACGACCGGAATTGGGAACCGCTTCAGGATGCGCGAGCATATCGCCTCGCCCTAAATCAACCTCATCGGCCAAATTCAGGGTAACCGACATGCCAGCGCGAGCTTGAGGTAGCTGTTTATCAAAGATTTGGATTTTGGAAATATGCGTTTTCTGGCCCGAGGGCAGGACCACTACCGGATCGCCTTCGCGAATCACACCGGAGGCAACTTGACCTGCATAACCGCGGAAATCCTGATGGGGTCGCAACACTTGCTGAACCGGAAATCGGAAACCGCCCCTCGCTTTCGCCTGACCGACCGGCGCATTTTCCAGGATTTGCAATAGCGTCGGTCCTTCATACCAGGACGTGTGCTTGCTGCGATGAACCACGTTATCGCCCATCAAGGCACTGATAGGAATAAAGGCGACCTGCTTGAGACCCAAGTTACGCATAAATTCGCCGAGTTCTTTGGTGATTTCCTCAAACACACGAGCGCTAAAAGAGACCAGGTCCATTTTGTTAACCGCGACCACCACTCGGGGAATGCCCATCAAGGCGGCAATAAATGCATGGCGACGCGATTGCGTGCGAATGCCTTTGCGAGCATCGACCAATACAATCGTCAAGTCAGCTGTGGAAGCTCCTGTAGCCATATTGCGGGTGTACTGTTCATGCCCCGGTGTATCCGCGATGATGAATTTGCGAGCATCCGTATGGAAATAGCGATAGGCCACATCTATGGTGATGCCTTGTTCACGCTCTGCTTTGAGGCCATCGGTCAACAAAGCCCAATTGGGAACATCACTTCCGCTGGATTCAGATTCCAATTTGGCGAGCTGATCATCGTAAAGACCGCGTGAATCATAAAGCAAACGCCCGATGAGCGTCGATTTGCCATCGTCCACATTGCCCGCTGTTGAAAAACGCAAGAGTTGTTTCACTGTTACTGGTTTGATTTGGGTTGCTAACACCACTGACTCCTTAAAAATAGCCTTCGCGTTTTTTGGCTTCCATGGCGTCATCGCTATCGTGATCGATCATGCGAGTCGCCCGTTCTGACGTGTTCTGAACTTGCATTTCTTCGATAATGTCCGCGACGGTTTGGGCATTTGAAGCCACAGCCCCGGAGCATGGCGAACATCCCAGACTGCGAAAGCGGGTCATCAATTTCTTGCGCGGTCCCGGCAACTTATCGGGGAAGGGAAACTTCTCTACCGGCAACCACTGTCCGCCCATTTCCACCACTTCCCGCTCTTTGGCAAAGTAGAGGGGCACCACCGGAATGTTTTCCCGGTGGATATAGGTCCATACATCGAGCTCGGTCCAATTAGAGAGGGGAAAAACACGAATGGTTTCACCATCTTGAATGCGACCGTTAAAGAGCTGCCACACTTCCGGGCGCTGGTTTTTGGGATCCCATTGGCCCCGTTTATCACGGAAGGAAAAGATCCGCTCTTTGGCCCGGGATTTCTCTTCATCGCGTCGTGCTCCGCCGAATGCCGCGTCATAACCACCCTCTTCCAAGGCGTCGAGCAAGGCGCGTGTTTTCAAAAGGGCGCAGCATGCGGTGCGACCGAGTTTATAGGGGTTGGTATGTTTGCCATCTGCATGATCATGGCGGCGAACCCGCACATCTAGATCATGCTGTTCTGCAAAGCGATCGCGAAAATCGTACATTTCTTGGAACTTGAAACCCGTATCCACATGAAGTAGCGGGAAGGGAACGGGTGCCGGGTAAAAAGCCTTGCGCGCCAAGTGAATCATGACCGAAGAATCTTTGCCGACCGAATAAAGCATGACCGGGTTTTGAAATTCGGCGAATACCTCGCGAATAATGTAAATACTTTCTGCCTCCAAGGCATCTAGATGACTTAAAGGCGCTGGTGTCACATGGGATGCCTGATCGGTCCAGGTGGGGCTTAACAGCGTGGTGCTCATGATCCTATCTCCTCGAATAAGGGCTGAGGCGCTGCTTGCGCCTTTGTGATGCGAACCGGGCGACCATCCACCCAATGAAGACCGCATTCTTTCTGCTCGGGACGTTCCCACCACCAGCGACCGGCGCGAACATCCTCACCGGGTTCGATGGCTCGAGTGCACGGCGCACACCCGATACTGGGAAATTGCTTGTCATGGAGCGCGTTATAGGGAATATCGTTTTCGCGAATAAAGTCCCAAACCTTCTCCTCGCTCCAGTTCCAAAGGGGGTTAATTTTCAAAAGGCCATTGCCTTCGTCCCACTCGATCACATCCACCTGCTGTCGAGTCGTTGCTTGATCTCGACGCAAACCGGTAATCCAGGCCCGCTTTCCCACTAGCGCTCGTTTAAGTGGCTCGATTTTGCGAATACTGCAGCATTGTTTCCTAAGCGAAATGTCCTTGCGGAAGGAATAGGGGCCGTGCTCATTGACCATATCTTCAACCGCAGCCGTTTTAGGGAAAAACAACTCAATCTCAACCTCGTAAGCTGCCCGAGTTTGCTCTAAAAGTGTGTACGTCTCTTCAAAGTGACGACCGGTATCCAGCATAAAAGCGCCAATAGGCAAAGCATCTTTACCCATGAGGTGAGTCAGGACTTGATCTTCTGCACCAAGAGACGTGGCGAGTACGATTTTGGAGCTAAACGTCTTTGCTGCCCAGGCCAAGACGGCACTTGCCGACTGGGTCTCCAGATTTTTTCGATAATTTTCCAAAAGCGACTTATGGATCACTTTCTTCTCCAATCTTTGGTAAACAGCTATGTTTTCTATACTTACTGGTACACCGATATCCATTGCAGTCTCATGGAATGTGCATTTTGAGATGCAGAAAATCCATGCAGGACCGCATTGGGTTTCGTTTCGGCGGGCGTTCGGTTGGTGGCGAGGTTGGTTCAAAACCAATAAAAAAAGCCCCTCGCGGCGATTACCGGGAGGGGCTTTTCACGACTGTGCGTGGGCTTTAGCCTACAATTGGTCCACCGGGTAACCGAGCGTCTCCGCCTCGATACAGCAACAACAGCAACAACAAGTACAGGCCAACATCATCATGTGATGGGTGTTTTTTAAAAAATCTTGTCGTTGTGCCATGGTTGTTTTCCTCGGCCAGGTCATATTCGTTCCGCAAAATCTAGGCGTGTGCCAGTCATTTGTCAACATAAAAAAACAAAATTCATGGTTTGCTTACAAACCGGCCTTGTTTCATTTCCTAAACGAAACAACCTCTTAAAAGATTCCCGGTGAGTGCCTTGTTTTCAAAAACTTAGCACTCCCCTAATCCGAACGTCCATTCCGTTCAAGTCTCGCTTGTCGCGATGGGACGGGTGCCTTTGGCGAGCCAGCCACTCCAGGATTCCGTGTAAAGACAGCCATCACCCAAGCCGGCATGAGCCATGGCCAGAAGGTTGTGGCATGCAGTGACGCCGGAACCGCAATAATGAATGGTGTTTATGGCAAGGCGCCCGCCCATGACCGGCTCAAATCTGGCTCTCAAGGCTTCGCGATCTAAAAAGCGACCTGATTTATTGAGATTCTCCGGAAACGGGAGGTTCATAGCACCGGGAACATGGCCCGCGATAGGATCAATCGGTTCCATTTCGCCTCGATATCGCGCTGCGCCACGGGCATCCACAATTTGGTAAGCAGAGTCTTGTCGCTTGCCGTCCACATCATCTGCATTCGTGATGAAGTGATGTTGAAAACGAGGCACAAATGCGGATTTTTTGGCAGGTGCTTCCTGACCGGAGATTTGTAGGTGACCCGCTTGTTCCCAGGCGGGGATTCCCCCCTCCAGTACGGCTACCTTTTCGTGACCAAGCCAGCGCAACATCCACCAAACCCGGGCAGCAATGGCGCCGCCGAAATCATCATAAGCCACCACTTGAGTATCCTTAGTCAGCCCCCAATGACGAACTAAATCGGGTGCTGCTTCCGGTGATAACCAGGGATGTCGACCTGTCTCGCCGGCAATAATCGGCCCCGACAGATCTTCGTCCAAATGGGCGTAAATCGCACCGGGAATATGGTTGGCGAGATAAGCTATTCGACCCCGCTCCGTATCGCTTAAAGAAAAACGACAGTCGATTAAAATCCAACTTTCTAAACGTTGACTTAGCAAAGCATCCACATTGATCAGTGTTTGAAATTTCATCGATCCCAATCTCCTGAATTTGGCGCCTTCGGCCAAATTCGATTTATTAAATCCGGCAACACTTCTCCAGCCGGACCTCGCAAGCAATAGCTGAAATATTGAGAAGCCTGCGTTTCTGCTGGATTTATTTCCACCGTCACCGCACCTTGTCGAATGGCCTGAAATGCGATATCAGCAGCCGGGTAAACCACCGATGACGTGCCAATGGACAAGAAAACATCACAGCTTCGCGCTGCTTGACTGGCCGCCTCAAGAACTTCAGCCGGGAGCGCTTCACCGAACCAAACCACATCGGGTCGTAAACGACTACCGCACTTTTGGCAACGCGGTGGCACGTCATCACTTTCGGGGATCTCATCCATTTGATGATGTTTGTCAAAACACTTGGTGCGCTGAATATTGCCGTGTAGTTCCAGGACATTTTTATTGCCGGCAAGCGTGTGGAAACCATCGACATTTTGCGTGATCAAGGTGAAATCGGATACCTGCGTCGCCATGGCCACCAAGGCATGATGGCCGAGGTTCGGCTGCGTTTTAGCAATAAGTAAACGGCGCCATTGGTACCAGTCCCACACCAGTTTCGGGTCGTTTTGAAATGCTTCCGGCGTCGCGAGTTCCTCCGGCCGGAACCTGGCCCAAAGGCCGGTTTGTGCTTCGCGAAAGGTGGGTATGCCGCTTTCCGCTGATATTCCAGCACCCGTCATTACCGCGATACGTTTTGCCCGGCGAATTGCCTCAAGGCCCGCTTCCGGAAGCGTTTTTTCCGAAGAATTGTTCATGCCATGGTCCGTAAATAGGAATTGTTTTTCGTAATAGAAGCAGTAATTACATCTATGGGGGTGTTTTCTCTTGATCACACCTGTGGGGTTCATTCTACAATCTTGACCGCACGCTTGACACTTGTGTTCGCTCGGACTGGCTAACTGGCCTCTGAATTTTGGGCTTCAGGCTTTTGTTCTTCGGGCTTTTTGATGGCAGGCGGGACGCCTACCTTACATTTGGCAGGCGAGACGCCTACCCTACCAATTTGTTATTGCAAAGAGGATTCGCATGTCTAAACCACAGATTTTGATTACCGGCGCTAGCGGTGAAATTGGTTATGGTCTCATTCACCAACTTTCTGACCGAGGCACAGTCGATATTGTGGCCATGGATTTGCGCGGATTGCCCGAATCATTAAGTTCAAAATGCAGCGCCGTGTATCAAGGTGATATTCGCGATTACAAACTTCTGGATGAGCTGATGGAAAAGCATCAATTCCAGCAGATTTATCATCTCGCAGGGATGCTTTCCAGTAGCGGCGAAAAACAACCCATGATTGCCCACGAGATTAATGTGGATGGTTCCATTAATATGATGCGTCTTGCAACCAAGCATGCACGCCAATTGGGTAAAGCCGTTACCTTCATGTTTACCAGCTCCATTGCGGTTTATGGCCTT
>WURV02086553.1:0-20583 GCA_011762755.2 Epimenia babai | reverse complement strand
GACCAAGATTTAAACGCTCTCGGTATTAACGACAGTGAGCAGAGAGTCAAAATACTCACGGCGGCCGAACTCCTCACGGACTTTGACCGTGAGTTGTTTAGCAGTCAGTTTTACGGTGACCTCACAGTTATACAAGACAATTCGAGCGAGCGGTTGGGAATATTTGGGATTTTGTCATGGACGCCATGTCTGCTTTCTAATTTGTTATATTCGCTGTACAATCTTATGAGTAGTTTCGATTTATCCACGGATAATAATAAAACCTCGAACTTGAACAAAGTTCGAACTTTCTCTGACAAATACTAGGCAGTGTTTATTATTCGGATATTTAGATAATTTTAATATTGAGTTTTGGATTTCTAGTTTGGACAAAGAATGCCAAAAAATAAACTATAGCATTTATATATGGTGATTTAATGTCAGAACAATCAGGACTACGTAAAAGGATGCAACAAAAAAAGCTACAAGTACAAAATTTATAGTGCATTCAGTGCTTCAGTGCAGATACAATACCTTCAACACTCGCATGTCACCCGTCAGCGATGACGTAATCTACCCATTTTTGAAACGGGTTTACTTCAGCAATCGAGGATAAATAAGAATTTTATTCTTTCTGAGAATCGTTGCAGAGAAGTTGACTGGTGGGGGTAGTGTCAAACACGCGACCTTTATGTTAAGATTCTAGTGCTCCTACCACTCGACTACCTGCTCAACCATCTGAGCTATCCCCGTATGTATCTAACAAAACGCAACACATAAATATAACAAAATGCACATCTATATTTTCAGTGAGTGTCATGGGAGATAATAATGTTTATTCTACTGCGATGCCGTCCGATCTCTTGAGATTGTCTCCCGCTCGTTGCAATAACAACGATAATTTCGACCGCAAAGATTCCGGGTGCTACGACAGCAATGACAATCAGCACTACGACAGCGGAGTCGTCCAGCCTTTTGCCTCGTGTCACCGGACAGCTATGGTTCCTGATAAATCGGATGCCACTAATGGAACCAGCTGCCAAGTCCATGTCCACGGTGCCGACGAGACGGATGAAGACCGAGAAGTTTGCGGTATCACCGCAAACAGTATACAGGAACGGAAATTGCCCGATAATTCATGGAATTTTCCAGAACGGGCGACTAAACTGTCCGAAAATATTTGTATCAATTCGGGAAAATCTCCAGATTCTTTGCTAAATATACAAGAGATATTTTATTCATTGCCTAGCAACTGTCATTCCAGTGAAAAACACGAGGAACAGCAGTCGATACGCAATTCTAACGAACTTGGTAACCAAATCGATAAATCTTCACCAACTGTGATCAATAAAAATGATCCATCCGCGACACTCTGTGAAATAAACAGATGTGCGCCAAAATTTCATAGATATTGTGAAACAGTGATTAAAAACGGTGCAGAAGTGGTACATGTAAAAGGAAGTGGATCACGTGAATCATCGGATTGTACGTCAAGCGATCTTTCGGATTCGGCGCCATTTAGGAAAACGTTACGATCGGGTTCTGTAAAAAAGAAAGGGGCAATATGTCGTAATGGATATCATCCCACCAAACACGACAAGGGAGATAACATTAGCGTTAAATCAACCGATTGTTTGTTTACGGATGAAGATGCCATTGTAGCCATCAAACCACGGAGCCAGCAGTCTCCGAGCCGTTGTAACATTCGAACGTCTTACCCGAAGTCGCCCAGTAGAGTCCATTGCAGCGTATCGAACGGCGTGTGTGGCAATCAACAGTTAGAGCGAGAGGTTCCGCAAAATCTCATGACATCGAGTTTTAACGCCAATCTAAGACCTAAAAACGCCATTTTCGACGTCAGCCAATACGTGATAAACAAAGACACCGATAGTCGGTTAAGTAAAACGTCGGATAAAACAGCGGTGTCAGAGAACGTCCGCAAAACCGCCGATCAAATCAAGACGTCCTCGTGCGCAATCGACCAATGTCCGGAAGTCTACCGCTTCCCAGAGAACCGTCCGGTGAGCGTGGATGACCTGCTGGCCACGATAAACCTTCAGGAATACGGCGAATCATTTCGTCGCTGCGGCTACATCCACGCGACACAGCTGCTGTTGCTGAAGGAGACCGACCTGCGCGACGTCGGCATCGGCGACCACAAGCATCTCGCGCGTCTCCTGCACTCGCTCGACGTGCTGAGGATGAAACACGCGTCGCCGACGCGCGCCCCGACATCGCACGCACCTCTCAAACACGACCGCGTCTAGTTATGTCTCCTTCCATTTATCTTGGTTAAAGCCTCAACAATTTGGTTAATTTATTTCCTTTGTTATGTCACAGTGCTTTACCTCTATGGATCCGAAAAATAGCATCAGCATCAGAGCAAAATTATTACATCCCCTCCAGGATTATATATCCTTACACTTCTTGACTCCGGGAGGAACACTCGGCCGCAACAACACCCCCCCTAACGCCACATGGGAATTAACCCATGATTAAGATTGCACCTGATGAAGTATACTTGATATACGAAAGCTTGTGTTAATCCTTATACAGTGAGTCAACGTCAACAAGGTGTTACCTTTGTATTTTCGTATTTATGGGAATTAAGGGTAATCTTGTAAGAGTGTGAAATGTGAACATTTCATTCTTAGATAAACCGAATACGTAGCCATGATAAACTAAGTACATGACCATTTTTATCTACTTTCTGAGCCTGTTCAACGAGTAATTTGGTTATAGGGAACTAACCAATTCTTTGTTACTGGTACAACTTCGTCGTGAATTGTAATACTTTATTGCTTATCGTTCATTCACACCTCCGTTATACTTCTACGACAAAACTCCGTGTTTTATCGGACTGTTCCACGTGGTCTTAGCGTAATCCGACCCTGACCTCGAAATCTTGACATTCGTAAAACGAGATCGCCGCTGGTGCGCCCCTTAATTAAATTCTTCACACATCATCTCTGTAAGCCCTTATACCCCAACCTCCACGACATTTCTCTACGCTCGAATTGACCGGCAAAAATATGTAAACATTAAGCTAATGCACCATCTTTTTAAAAATCCGCCTCGCGTTGGGTGTCTAGCATGGTGGATGGTAGACTGTATTCATACATAAACATTAACTGATTACCTATGCATCATACATATTCATAATTGTTAATTTTTTATTGCCACGAAAAGATTTTAGTGATTAAATTACTGTTCCAATAATCGTTTGTGTGTTTATATAAAATTTATTTGTGCATTTAAAATGCCATATCGTACTTTGACAGTGAGGCACTGGTTGCATCTTTGCCTCTCACGTTGATTATGCACTACTTTAATACCGGTCCCAGTAAATTTCACGAAATTCAGCTAATCATGGTCGAATAGGTCCTGCTCTCATTCTTAATGCACGTATTATCATTATTATTGACGTTTTTAACGGATCTAGTTTTAAAACTAAAGGCACCTTAACTTCAGCTAAGTGATTAACTTTCCTTTTGCTAACGTTACTTCGCTTTTTATCGTTTTACCTGTTTTTATCGGTTGTAGATTTTTTTCATACTTTCCCGGGCTGCTAAATAAAGCTGGACATTTCTTATATGTAATAACCAAGAATGTTATCCAATCGTTGGGTTTGTTGGTGAGCAAACATTTTAACCTTCTCTATACATCCTCGTTTCGTGTTTCTTATTTATCTGTTCTGTTTATTTTGTCGCATCGTTTTTATTTATTACGCGGATATCGGTTTCACGACATAAACTTTCTCGAGTGTCATGCTGTCACTATGGTGACCGTTGAGGCGGTGACCGCCCGGAGAGATGTTAGTACAGCCTATTCCACGATCGTATATATTACACAATCAATCTGTACTTCTAAATCACTTTTCGTCGCTAATTCCTTAGCCATGGGACACAATCCTGGATGTGCACTGACCCAGACAACACAGACCGCTACACCAACTCGTCGGTCAGTGTATCATATAATTTTAAATGATACGCCACGTGGAAAGTTTGTCGTTGCGGAACATATCTATTTGTATATATGTATGTACCCGTATAGGTCGAACCTTGGATCGCTGCGTTGGCAGTTATTGGCCTTATACAGACTGACCTAACTAATATCAACCATATCAAGTTAGTATAAACTTATAGCTGGAGAGAGATATCCAACAACTCAAAAGAACCACATTGCCTACCGTCATTAACATAATGTTAAAATTATAGGTTAGTCATAGAATGTTTGCCCATTTTGGAAGTTGAGCTGATATGCCTGAATTACTCGTCTTTTCTGAGTCATTGTGAAATGGTCGGTGTAGTTGAGTCCTTCACGATATCCTGGCGGTGCTAAGGACTGTAGTGGTTCTTTTGAGTTTAATCTGTGTTATCGTCTCTGCTTCCGTGGGCCATAATGAATTGGGGGCGCCGTTACACACCAGAAACACGGAACATATCTATTTACTTTTATATGTTTTATTCTGTTGATAAGGTTTCTAGCATTCATGCATATAACGGTAGTATTTGGAATAAACCATCGACTGCCTGCCATTTGTACGTGTGGTTTTTAGTATTACGCCACAGCAAGCAGATAGATGATGTGGGTCGCTATATCGAAACACGAAATTACTCAGGTAGCGGCACCCTATCGAATAACCGTGACACTGACATTTAGGCCTAGCACCTTCAATAAAGTAGAAATGTAGTGCTTTTTCTTTAACTGACGAGCTAGTCTTAACGCAGGGTTTACTGTTATGTAAATACGAAATACATATATATATTGTTGTACCCACATAACAGTAAACCCCGCTTTAGGCCTAGCTCGTCAGTTAAAGAAAGAGGAAAGGCATTGTAGTGCTACTTTATGAGAGGGAGAGGGAGGAAGGGAGAGATACCCAATTAGGAAGAGTATAGGGCAGAAGGACTTAAGGATATTTCAAAATTGCTTCTCGAACAAGTGGAATCCTTCTAGTTTTGACATCAACACAATACATAATTATTTTAACTAAAGGTACTAAGGTAAAAACTTAGGTCAGCTGCAATACTGTTCGACATAGAGAACGTGTGCGCGTGCGTGCGGGTAGTAATTATTGCTGACGTAGGGCAAGTGAGCTCTATGGTCAGTTTGTATTTTCATTTATTCTTTGAGTGCGACGTTACCGACCATAGCAGGTAAATATCGTACATTATAGCAATCGTTAACAAAGTCAGAATCCTATATTCAATATATAAACAATGATTTCACGTGTTATATCAACATCCGCACGGGTGTGTCAAATGCGAATGGTATTACTAGAAATTATAAAACGCCTGAAAAAATATTTTCTCACTGGGAATTTCCGAGTGAACAGTCAGCAATACTCAGAGTGGGCGACAGGCATGCAATTGACGATCGACTCACCGAATGTCATTTATAACCCACGCGGTCGTACGAGAAATCTTTAAAAATAACGCAGGGTGTGTATTGTATAAGCATCTCACGCCTCGCTCCATCACTTAACGACCACTCACAGCCGTTCTGTTTCTTCAGATTGTAGCCATGTGTGGCGAACAAACATTTCGCCTCGCCCTAATTCCCCAAATCACACGCTTCCGTCTGTAGTTTCGATTATAGATTGTATCGCGATTACTTAAAATCCATCAATGTTCCCCTTCAATACTAATAGCTGAGGCGTGTAGCTAAGGTGAACAATGCCTTAAAGATCTCACCGTTCACAACTGTCGACTTTCATTGTCCCAATCGTTTTAACATGCAGTTGCCCACAAAGCCGTCCAAGGCATGTAACCGATGCCAGCGCACGCTTTCCTTATTAAGCCATATTTTGTCCGATCGTCTTTGTTACAGCCAACAAAACCTCAATTTAAAAGGCGGACGAGAGTGTATTATACGCGTGGGTTCGACTAATGTCCTTGGTGACGCCTCTAGATTTCAAAAAGCGTTAACTACCCGTACAATGTTACTTCCGCTGCGATATTGCTTCACGCGTAATTTTCGAGAACAAAAGTAATAACGCGAACATGGGGGCTGCATCAGTTTCGCTTTCGTTGTTGCAAAATGATGTGCACAATGCAGTTGTTATCGTTTCAGTTACAATAAGTTTTTGGCAGCATTTCCAAAGAATCGCAATTTTATATGACGGGCAACCTCTGTCCGCCCATTGCACCAAATCAGCATATTTCATACTTGAAATACGAAACGAGTTAATTTGATCTCAGTATATCGAGAACTGTTTTACCCTTTTCCCCAGAAAACTGTTTTACTCTTTTCCCCTCGAAAACTGTATTACCCTTTCCCCTCGAGAACTGCACTACTGTACTCTTTTCTGACAATTTTGGCCAGCATTACCATATTTTTAGTACACCCATCAAAAACATGCGTATCCTGCCATCGTCTCCTTGTGTCACACCCCACACGGCGCACACTTCTTCCGTCGTAACATCGCGGCACCCTGACATGGACATAAGGCCGGACCACTGTCGCGATAATAACAGTTATTAAACCCACAATTACTAGGCACCGTCCACGGGTGACGTGTTAATTCAACGACCTCGTTAGATCGCCATCAAGACTACTCCATAATCGTACGCTATCGACCGTGTCACTAAAGACCATATGGCGGCGGATTGTGTCCCCTACAATGTTCCCATCGTTAATTGCCCCGTGTTTTGTGCGGGTCCTTCATATTTTTATTTCATACCTTAATTATGCACATTTTAGCCCGAACCTCGCTTCTTACGGACCACGTGATACGGGTTGACCTCTCACCCTGCGTTTTATCTTACCGGAACGGCCTACTTCACGTAATGAAGAGACTCTCGTTTGTAAATTAAAGCGTTATTATTGTTATCAAAGTACGAGTCGGCGAATTCGATATGGTTTAATTAGTGAGATCAAAGGCAGCGTCGGGTCGAAGGTGTGTTTTTGTTCGTGATGCTGCTATCAAAGTGCTGTGGTTCTGTTTATATGTCTACAATACACAAGGGTGTCATTACCGAGCGGTATATTCGTTATCATGTTAGTTATTGTTCGCAAGAGCTGTATAGACAAACAGAACAAACGCGAACTTTTGTTTGCGCAGCTTTACCTTGGCGGATATCTGGCGAGTCGCGGAACCATAGTATAGATTATTTTTTTACTGTAACAAAATGGAGTGACTACGGTATCAGTGTTTTTGCTATACACGTCGTCCGCGCCCATTGATGAATTTTTACGAGAGCGTTTAATTACGGTATTTGACATCGGTTTTATGCTCACGCTCTCGGGTTGATGGTGAAGATAAAGTAGAACATTTGTTAGACCGCAAGTATTAGGCGGTAAAAACTCTTATGTGCGGTTTACAGTTACTGTTTATGGCATATATTTTGCGCAGAAACCTTACCTCCGAGAGTCGCATATCACATGTGATGAATAATATCAAGCGTCTACCCATTTTAAAGTAACTTGATGAGGATTATCACAAAAAACCGACATGGGGCGATTTCGAAGCCGCGACCTTTCGATTACGAGTCGAGCTCTCGGCAGTATGGTTCACTTATATGGTCTATAAAGTTACCTCAATAATTAGTGCCATACCAAGGCGTTGCAGAACTCGGTATCAACCAAAACATCAGTCGAGCTTGTACTTAGCCCCTGGAGACAAGGGAGTATGGTCGCAGCACATGATGTTGGTCGTGAGATTACATAAGCACAATTGAACGGATATCTCTTAGGTGTCTCAACGGGGCCGTATTTGGATTGCAATTTCTTACCAAAGATATGGGAGGATAAGTTTCGAAGTAAAAAAAAAGAAAAATCGGCTCTATGATCCTAATCTTCCAACGACAAATAGTCGATTTGTTAACGTAAAGGTTAAACGTTGTGCGCTGCGTATTTTGCTGGCTATTATATAGTAATAAATCGTTTTCTATTTATTTTACATACCATGCTAAGATTATTCAGCGTCACTAAACTTATCAAGGTTTCAAGGTCTCTTTGCAGCTTCATCAAATTGAGTGACAGTTCTTTTATCGACATTCGCCAAATTTGACGTCAAAAACGTAATATTGGGCAATCAGACGATTACGATAACAAACAGCATGGTTAAACGTGTTTTTGTTCCTCGAAAACGCGACGAAATTTCCCGCGGCTATGTAAACGAGATCTGTTTATCCGTTGCTGCATGCCATCGAAACGGAAGCTATCACTGTGTGACCAACCGTAAGTGTTGATGCGCCCTGGATGAGGATTGTTTCTCTTTGCCGGAGGGCTCGCTGGAAGTGTTACCATTTCTCATTATGTGCCCTCGCGTACTCTACTAAACTGTCAAAATAGTGCAACGTGCCAGCACCCACTCCCATCCCTGTCGGTTTGAGTACTGTAACTATAATAATAATCTGCTGTCGACCATCTCTGCGAAAACAGTATGAGCACGACTAAGCTTCTCATGGTGGTTTCCCCGTTGGATGTAACTGGTATAACATTAAGCTAACGGCAAGACGATAGGCCGATCGTAGAGGAATCATTTTGTGGGCTATATTTGTTCTTTTTTAAGTGTTTGGTAGGAAATGCCTTAGTAGTCGAACGTACTGATGAGCAGTTCCTCTAAATCTTCCCATAATCTTGGAAATGGAGCAACGTCTCAACGTAGGGAATTGCAATAGCCGCCATGCGCGTTTGTTAAAAGACTCCATGATTCCTAATGTAGTGTTCGAATTGTTGGCTAACTAGAATGGCGAATTGCAGCGCTAAAGACAAGAGAAGACACGATTCCATTAAAAAACTAACTAATTATTTATAATTATGTTAACCGTCTTACCCTTTTACACCAATTGATACGCTACTATTTACTTACTGACATTGTTGACAAAAAAACTTGAATTGTAGCGTTATAGTCACAGACAACCCCCCACCCTTTTCAGATCCTGTATTGAGAGGAATGAATGAAATGGAGCAAATGCTAAATGTAATGATATGAGAAAGTGATTACACGCGTTGACACTTGACGAAAAAATCAATTCGATTTTATGATACATGCCTTGACAATGGTGACAAAAGTCGATTCGATTTATGATACCCGCGTTGACACTGTTCACAAAAGTCAATTCGATTTTATGATGCTTGCGTTGACGCTGTTGACAAATGTCGATTCGATTTATGATACCCGCGTTGACACTGTTCACAAAAGTCGATTCGATTTTATGATACATGTGTTGACGCTGTTGACAAAAGGTCGATTTGATTTTGATCCATGCGTTGACACAGTTCACAACACATCGATTCGATTATATGTGCATTGACATTGTTGACAAAAGCTCGATTCGATTTATGATACGCGTGTTAACACTGTTGACAATTGTCAATTCGATTTATGATACCCGCGTTGACACTGTTGACAAATGTCAATTCGATTTATGATACCCGCCTTGACGCTGTTGACAAAAGTCGATTCGGTTTATGATACATGCGTTGACACTGTTGACAAATGTCAATTCGATTTATGATACCCGCCTTGACACTGTTGACAAAAGTCGATTCGGTTTATGATACATGCGTTGACACTGTTGACAAATGTCAATTCGATTTTGATACATCCGTTGACACTGTTGACAAAAGGTCGATTCGATTTTGATACACGCGTTGCCACAGTTAACAAAAGGTCAATTCCATTATATTATACACGCGTTGACAAAAGTCCATTCATGCAATACGTGTTGACATAGATAACAAAAAGTCGATTCGATTTTATGATGTACTATTCGATCCGTTGCGTTTCACACTTCACAACCGATGGATGAAGACATTGCGCGTAACCGAAAAAAATCGATCTCGTAGCCACAGTGAGCTCAGTTTGTCGGAGATTAAGTAATACAAATTATGGCGATTAAAATCTTTAAAATTTGATTAAATTAATCCAATCAGGTCGGTAATCGGTGTCATTATGGCGTCGAAAACACGCCGGTCGCATGAAATCTGAGAGCGGCTTCGCGGGTAGCCAAACGGCTGTTTGCAGCAAGTCATTGGTGGTGATGAGGGTAGTCAATGTCGTTCTTTGAATAGCTGGAGAGAAATGCGTAGCAAAATACCTATACCTATGATGGGACTCGAACCCACGACTTCCGGACAACAGGTCTGATGCTCGACCAACTGAGCAACAGAGGCAAGCTGCCTCCTCTGCATTTAGGTATTTAACACAAGAATTGTACGATACATACATGTAGTTAAGGGGGCAGTTAACGTGGTGTTTAGAGCGTTTGACATTGAATCCCTGGTCTTATTCCCGCTCTACCTGTGACATTTTTCAGGCTGAAAACGCCTTAAACCCCCGTGCCCATGTGGGTCTGGGTTGCCCTTGCGGTGTGGTTCTGATAGCGTTTTTCCCGCTGACGTTTGCTGTGCTTCAGATGCTCTATATACGGTCTCTATCTCGCTTCCCTCCCCGCTATGTCGTCATCTCATTGTAAATAACCCTTGACCTTTCATAGATTTAGCGAAGTATGTGACATATGCAGCCCGTATGTATACGTTTGGAACCAGCGGTGTGAATGGAAAAGGGTCAGTTGTCTGCCCAGTCTCGGTGGGTTTTTCACATTAGGTGTTTTCCCCACCCATAATATGTGAAGCTAATCAAATTGCCATGTTAACCACGTGAATAGGCTAGCTTTCTATGGGGCGAAGGATGGCCCATGCAACGAATGGTAAGCAACCTATAAATAAATACATATACGTGTAGTTTATGTGTAAAGGCCAACTTTTTCTTTACAACAGATATTTGTTAGCTAATTACAAGCGGCCAAGGATGATCTGCACCCACAGATATAGGGGTGGGTCTTGTTGATATATTCCGATAGCAGTATCGAACCGGGCATCAACGATGTCCGCGGCGACCAAGGGAGATACAGTTGAATTATTTTTTATCAACAAATAGACCGTAGAAGGCGTAATATGACACAATCATTCTAAACGCGAAGCCAACAATGGGCGTTATCAGAGCAGCTGGCGAATTTCGTCAATTTCCGCGTAAATCTTATCGCGAAGCGGAGCAATTTGTCTACCTCACAAAGGCGAGCATGTCGCTATAGTTCATACCTGGCGTGAAATCGCGCCTTTGTTGCGATCACGGCCTGTCAACACTATATGGTGCATTGTCCACTTCGGGCACCTACGTCCATTCGTTTACCTGGCGATTGTCACCTATCGAGGCAGATGTTTCTACGACTTTAGACAGGTGGCGTGCGGATTATTTCACTCCGAGTAACAACACTTCGGGGTTAATACGGGTTTGTTTGTCATCATTGACTACTGTTGCGCTCCGAGGGTCATTAATGCGGCTATTGTCATCTTCCAGTAGGTGATATTGATATTGAGAATGCCGATCACGAGGTGCATGCCATTCTAACAAAAAAAATTTTAAGCGTGTTTTATTTGCCCAAACATGGTGAACACACAAAGTCAGACTAAGCGTGTTTGTAAAACATTATTTTGTTATAATGAACGCCACTTTGAATTATGAAGCTATTCATTACCACCCCGCACCCACCGCAGCACACCTTCCCGGTCGTTGGTAGCAAAATGATGCATAAAAGAACAATTAAGTCGTAAGGCCACTTTGATCGAAGATCGAGCATCGTCGTAATTTTCGACGCGGGGTCTCCCCATAAGTATTGCTCACTTCCCGATCTGGTTGGTCTGAGGTCATTAAATTATCTAGCGATACATAACCCTTTAGATTCTACACGGTATATATACACACTAAACTCGGCGGGGTGCCGTACATACATAGAAGAATTAATCCCTCATGAGGCGAGCTGTTATATCGTTTGACCAATCAGCGAGATCGTCACTCGACGCTTCAACGTCTCGACTTTCATGTTATCGCGGAAGCCGAGAAGAGCTCTGTAATTTAGATAACTTAACTAATTGGATGCAGACCGTCGGACACGTAACGAGTAGCCGGTCAAAGAATGTTGATGTCCGGCATCTGGTCTGTTTATTTACGCCGCGCCTAATGCTAATTGTAGTCAGTACGATTGGGGAGTTGGGTTTCGATTTTTTCACGCGAATTCCGCGCTGATGCTTGCATTTTAGCGCATAGGTCGAACACAAAATTATGGGCGGTAATAACTGGCCACTACTGGGAGCAGTAAGGGCAGTTAGGGAAGCGTTTGACTTGAATCCAGAAGACCCCCGGTTTAATTCCCGCTGTAGCCATTATACTATCTGTCACGTTTTTCGGGCTAAAGACACCTTAAACCCCGTCTAACCTATGGGGGCCTGGTTAACCCTTGCAACGTGGTTATGTGTGGGCTTTCTCCCTCCGACGTGGCTGTGCTTCTGATGCCATCTGGGTGGTGTCTGGAGGCTTATCTCTCTACTATCTCATCATCTCAATGTCATCTCATTGTAAATACTCGTCAACTAACATACATTTTGCGGAGTGTGCGACATAGGTAGAAGATCTATAGGCGTCTGGAGCCGGTGGCGCAAATGGACGAAGGTTAACTGTCTGCCCATCTGATTCATTCGGGTTTTCCACTACAGTGTTCCCTCGCCCCACTCATTATAATTGATCTCCTGGTCGTGCTAACCTAATAACATCGGCTATCTTTGTAAAGACCCAGTTCGATGACCTATACAGCGATTACTCATCGTATTTCTGAACTGAACTGGCCACTGGCCAGCTAACTATGGACTGGGAGTCAGGAGTGATCTCCAAGAGCCACTGAAATTAAACTTGCGCGGGTCGCTTATGAGAAGTAAAAGCTGGTACGAAGGTTACTGGTTAACAATCTTTGCATGTCTGCTGCGTTGTGTACAGAACGCAGTGTACGTGGTCCATTAAGCCCAGCATCTGCGCTTTAGTCAAAGACTAGTAAGATAGTAATAGTATGTGGTTAACACAATAACGGATTAGCCTCACTTATAAAGGATGTGGAAAAACACGTACCGTGAAAGTTCGAGCCTGAGTTGTGCATAATTCCAAACAGTGTCAAAGCACAGGCACATATTATCGCCGCCTCCTTTATGTATAAAAGATTGCACTTATTCTATTTCATTATTATTTTAAGTGGTTTTCATTTAGTCCTATAGTTATTAATGGTCGACAACGCATTTACAATCACAATGTGGGTCCAAATATATTTATTGCGACGACATTTGCCACCATGATGCGTTTGTATAACACGTTTTATGTCACCAAACTTACTTATAAGTCAATAGACCTATTCGATTTATTATTGCGCTTGCGCAACAGCTTTTTTGTTACCGAACACACTGTCGCCACTTTACGTCTATTTCCGCCATGTTTTGGTTTGTGTAGATATGGTAACCAGGGACGACGAAGCCTCCGACTTCCGGAAAATCATCAACAAGTTGTTTTATTTGCTCTCGTGTTTGTATTACGCCATGTCGTCGGTCGAGATGACGTAATGCTATAAACTAGAATTGAGTTTACGCCCCAGTGTGTGCACAGCGCCAATATACAAACGTCTTGGTGTGTCTTGGACGTCTAATAACTATTGTCAAGAATCGATCGCGTGGTCTGAAGGTGATAATCAGGAATGTAGCCATTCATAATACCCGCGTTAATCAGTGATGCTACAGTGAGCTGTAGCGCTTGACTTTTCAGCGACTTGGCCAATGATTTTAACAATCGTGCGTATCCCAAGTAAACACTCCATGAATAACGTACGGTCTATCGTGGACTCAATTCTTCGTCATCGGGATTCTAAAAATAGAGTACAATATTTATAGACCTCAAGTATCGAACAATGAAGGCGCTCAGATGCGGTTTTTAATCAAATATTTATATAAGCTATTCAGCTCATATGTGATACATTACACACCCACATATCACCCCATTCCATAATGTTAGAATATTTCACAGTTCATGAATTGATTTTTATTCTATTTTTCTTTATCATTTAACGTGGATTCCTTATATGCGCTCCTAAAATTCCTTAACTTTCCACAGAATGTCGGCCACGTTTTAACATTCTATACCACACAAATCTATTTATAATCTATGAAGGTCAATACGAGTTCTAGGAACGTTACACTGTACAACCCGGTATATAGAGATGTGGGTCTCCGTAAAGCGTTAAACACCCTTTTGACTAAATGATATAAAGATTTACGCGAGCACTCGTATTTCAAGAGTACTTCGGCATGTCCAATGAGCTGCTCGCTCATAACGCGAGACCTAAATACAAAGTAATAAGGTGACCACAAAGAACATACACCGAAAGCAAATATAAAACACGTTTGCAAAGTATAGGACGCCGGGAAGAAACCAATGTAGGTGGACATGGAGCATACAGATCCGGTGAGACTATCGAGGCAGTGGAAACAGCGCGTGACTACAAAAAGGCTGATAGAATATCTAACAATAGCTAGCCAGACACACAAGTAATAAAAATGTTAATGGGGAAGCCGTTGTGTTCTCTCAAATGGTACTTCTGTTACCATTACGTTAATGGAAGAGACACCGCGATAATCAATATATCAGACTTGTTACAGATATCTGTGTATATATCGCTATCATGATATAAGGACTATAAAAATCGGCGTTGTCTCATAAAAATACAGCGTGAAATAGCCTACATAAATGCGCAGAAGGCCGACCTCTGGAGCTTAGACAGTAGAGCTTCAGACCGGCTACCCGGGGGTCGTGGTCGATCGAGTCCCATGATATTTATAAGTTTTTTTGTGCATTTCTCTCGAGTAATAAAACCTAAGATGAGTTTTGTTCAGAAGTGACATCTTCATAATCCGGACCCGTGGTAAAGAATCTCGCTCAAGCGTCAGCATAATCTTACTAATTTCCTCTTTACTATCGAGCTTACCCTCGAACATCCCACTGGGTGCATTCCATGCCTCGTGACGACCGTGGACATCCACGAGTCTGCCATCGAAACTTCTCTCTAACGCAAACCAACCGACCAATGCGCCTCTCTAGTCAATCAGCCGCATCCACCGAACTGTTGGCATGTTCTCGCGTTCCTTCTCTATTTTTAAGCAATGACTTGAGACCCATCTCTTCTCCGAGTCACGTTAACTGGCTCACATTGTTACTCTGCGTGCTTAAATCCCTCCACTATATTCTGAACTGTGAACCGCTCTTAGAGCACGTTCTCGTGGCATAGAGCGGGATATAATGTAACCTATTAATTTATTTTCTTTAATATTTAAAGGCAGAAAGAACAAGCTTTTTTGCGGCGGTGGATGGATGCCACTGGTAATTACAATATCCCCTCCTGATATCCTCAAGAAACTTTTTCAATAAACCCACTTTATGAGAAATTTTGTCGTTTTATAAACACGGAAATGTCGCTCATTTTCAAATAATATTTAAAAGAACAGGATCTGCCGCATTTTTATGGCATATGGCGAAGGGGTGCGTCCTGGTGGTTGACTTGATTGTTCCTGCCACATTTTCAATATTGAGGTGTACACATTGCTCGGCAATTATTTTATCCACACACACACGATCGATATTTATTTTTACTCTCTGGTCTCCATATATAGCGTACCGTGACATGTTTACTCGGGAATGCGCGTCGTTTTGTCAACCGATCCAATTATGTGAGAAATGTCGACGCGTTTAATTGTACAGGTCGTGTACTCAAACAAATCTCCTCGTAACTTCATCATAAATGCATACAATTTAGATCGCTGTATTTGCGCGTTGTCTCCCAATTTTCTCGATGTTACCTTCTTCCCACTACTGCCGTGGCGTTATAACCAAAGTCACAAATCTGCCTTTGTCCTGACCTCGCATCATCTTTACCTAAGTGTTTTGCATCCATGATGTCGGCGTCGAGTTAGAAGAGCGGCTTGTCACTGAGAGAATTTTCCCGCGTTTTCCACGAAAGGAAATGGGCACGATTTTCGCGTATGGATATTGAAAAAGATTTGTGTTGGAGTTAGCTATTGTGAATTTTATAAAAGTTTAAATATTGTTCGTGTGCCTCACATACTACAACTTAACTTGTTATTGTTGCCTTCACCATTGCCTTGCTCCCTTCCCCACCCGACCATCACGCCGTCCTCTGCGATCACTCTTGGGACCGTGATCATTTCTTAATGTTTCGGTTTCAATTGTATCGAAAATGCATATTTTATCGTGTATTATCTCTTTGTCTATACCGACACACTTTCCGAGTTTGAGTTTTCAGTCCTTATCTCGCGTCATTCAAACAATAAACAATAAAGCGCAACATATTTTCTGACCTAACTAAAAGTACACCTTATGCGTCACAGGCATAATTTGTCTAACAGTGCCATCTGGGCTAAGATGTACAATATTTATAGACAGCAAATGGCAGCCAATAACGGCTCTCAGATGCGGTTTACATCAGCGCATATGCTATATTATGCGTTTTACGTAAACTACGGACGACAACTCTCTTTTATGCCGCGTGGTCTACATGAGACGAGACGCATGATTTGGGCGTTCGTTAGATACCATCTGCCACTCGCTAGTTGGCGACTAACGACAGATAATTGTTAGAGCTCATTAGTTAGCTATCACACGTCAACCTTAAGCCGACCACGCCCTCGTACATACGACTCAATCATTAACGCAATTTCACGACTTAATTGGGATAAAAGACGATTAAAAATGATGAGTATAACATATTGTACGGCTACTACCTGCGCTCCGTGACACGATTACCTCCGCCAAGCAAGATTGCACACACCATGTTCATTCCACTATTTTATGATGTTGCGATCCAAAATTTAAACCTATATATTTTTTTATTATCGCGTTTTCCGTGCAAACATATGGCATGTGCTAAAATAAACGCGTGTATAACGTCTGTCGTATCGCGTGGTTATCGCCTTATGTAGCCTCATATAGCTGTCGTATCGCGTGGTTATCGCCTTATGTAGCCTCATATAGCTATAGTATCGTCTGGTATTGTGTAGTATCGCGTTTGTAGTTATGTTCATAATTGTTATTTGTCTTTCCCGTAGCTATTTTTCATAATTATGTCATTTCCCATTGCTGTGTCATAAATGTCATTTTCGCGGCTCGGTGCCATAAATATGTCATTTTCGTAATCATGTGCAATAATAATGTCATTTCCGTACCTGTGTGTCATAACTGTTATTTCCGTAGTTATGTGCCATCATTGTGTCTCTTTTGTAGCTATGTGTCATAATTGTGCAATTTTCGTAGCTATGTCATAATTGTGTCATTTTCGTAGCTAAGCATAATTGTGTCATTTTCGTAGCTAAGCATAATTGTGTCATTTTCGTAGCTATGTCATAATTGTGTCATTTTCGTGGCTGTGTCATAATTGTGTCACTCTCGTAGCTATTTTCGAAATGAAACCGCCTATCTCAACAAACGATTTTGTCAGATAATATAAACCTTACGGGGTCTTTAGGTGGGGGCTTGTTTTTTATTTGAGACCACCCTTATTTATTAAATGTAACTTAAGTAATTATATGAACATGGTCCAAAGAAAGTATTTCTTCGCGGAATAGCTGAGTAAAAACGCACGCTTTGTTCCGCGTCTCGCTTGCATAACTGCACTATCGTCGGTAATTTAGCAGTACTGTTTCAAAAGTTTTATTGTTTGTGAATATTAAGACTGATTTATGCTTGGTTAAATATCCGCCTTTGATGCGAAAAACAACTGGCGTGGTTAAACAAACGAGACAAAACCAGCGGAATAGCTAAGGATAACTTTCTAATATCGACTGACATGTTAGACCACGATTGAAATGGGCAACATCAAAGAATACATTGTTTTATAACGACGCTGGTGTATCGTTTACGGAACAGTCTCCGCATGTCTGTCGAGTGCGTTTTATACATTAGACGTCGCGGGTATTGACTCTTGGTCACTTCAAAGACAAACGCTGTTTGGGCTGTCTTTCTCTTGCCTCCCCCGTGCCCTGCCATATGTCGTTTCAAGGTGGAGGACAAAGCCGTCTCTGTCGGGCCGATTCCGCGGTTGTTTATTCCTGATTTCGTTATTAATTCCTATGTGTTTTATGCCTATAGATCTTTCGAACATATGGTGAGCATTCGTTCGATTTCTTTGTCAAGATTAGAGAGCGAGTGAGCACGCGCGCGTGAGGGAATGCAGCTTGCAGCGCATGCGTAATCACATACCGTCGCAATAACGCTCTACTAGCGAACGAGTTGCACATGTTACGACATGTAGAATACACAAACGCGCGTCACGCTCCACGCGAAAGAACACGTGCCTCCGCGCAAGGTCTGTTTATTTTTAGATCGGGATATAAATTACGTGTCTACGCTAACGGTAGGTATACAGCGCAATGGTAGGTGGCCATGTTTGTCTACCGAATAAGAAAGATATCAAGGGCATAACCTTTTATACAGTCTAACCCCTCCGCGGGATCAATAAAATTCGTCGATCTAAAACATGTGTTACACTTTGCTGCCCCTATTTCTTTGTTTATAATATTTTGACCTAGCAGGGGCTTGGTCGTTGGTCGAATAAAAACGCCTACTATACCTTTACCCCACGCCACGCCCCATTCTGCTCGATGACAAAAATTGATTTTTTAACAGAAAACGTTATATAGACAATTTAACATATAATAAACTTGAATTATGTTTATATTTAGTTTAAAGTTTAATATTGTAACCGTTTAAATAAACTTTTATTTCTGCTACACAAAGCGACGTCGTATTTTTATGAAAGATCGAAATGTCTCTTTGTATAGTGGCATATGGCGTATCATCTACCATATGATGATGTAGAGATATAGGTAGTTGTTAGTACGGACAAATATATACTTGGAATTTATTTCTCGGCTATATCCGCGATCCGAGTCCATAGAAAATAAATTTGTGGAATTCTTTCGCGAATTATAGACCTCTCAATATAATGAGATATTTGAGCATATTTGAGTGTTTGCGGCAGGTATTGTTTGACGCGCGTATTCAATGCCAATGCCTTGAGCCGAAGGTTTTTCAATCTGACCCCTACGGACGGGGCGTGCACGCTAGTTAGTAAAGGAGGTAATCAAATCGGAAATATTTTCTTTGATGCTGTTTTTTTGTAGAGAAGCGAACCGCGATGTTTAGAGCGAGGTTATAATAACCTGTAACAGTGCACGACACCTGGAAACACACTTTTAATGTCAGTATAATCGTTCTTTTGATGTCCCATCTATTAATCGATGTCGTGATCGAAAACACGTGCTGCGATTTGAGATATATCATACGAGCAGTTAAAGGTAATTGCAGGGAGCAAGTTGCGGGCAGATTTTTACGTTTAGTTTTGTTTGTACCGCTCGTCTGTCGTCAATAAAACCGCGAGATTACTCTATCGTAAAATATGCTTGGCAGTTGGCTGGTGACCGATACGCGAGGAATGCTATGGTTCCGGTATTTATCAACGAGTTATGACCTTTATCCGGAATGTCGTAAATTCAGTCGATCAGTGTGTACATTCTTTAACGAGATGGCAAATAGATGTTTGGCACGTTTTAGATGCTGATCGAAGAATTTCATGGACGTGTACAGATAGATGTACAAATCAGCTAATGTTTCTTATGCTTTTAGCGCTAGTGGTGTAGTATTTAGAAGCGCTGCCTTTCACGCGAGAGATTGCGAGTTCGAACCAGCGTAAACCTGGTATTTTTCCCGCGCCTTACGCAATAGGAAATAAGCCAAATTTTCGTGCTTGAATATTGAGAAAGATTTGTCGTGGAATGGTTCATTAGAAAAATATCTTAGGGATGTAACGGGGCAATGTTGTACGTGCGACTGACATTTAATTATCAAGTTGCACCAAAACCTCGACTTTACCTTTTACATGGGTTTTTTCGTCTTGGTGGTTATTGACCGCAGGCTCGATCATAGTAACTCACCTCTGTTGGTCCCAGATACATCGTGCACAATCAACCGGATGGTGATAGTTGATGAACTAATGGCCAAAAGATGCTAGGCGCCGAGAAGGATTGAGCTAATGGCCAAAAGATGCTAGGCGCCAAGGATTGATGCGGGACCAGCGGATAATCGTCAGTAATCTTAAAAATATCAAAATTGGGAATTGACCAATTGTGAATTGTTCGCATTTTTCCATATTTGGAGAACACGCGAATTAACGTGATTTTTTAGTTTCGTTGAGCCTAAAATGAAACATTTAAGCAGCTCTTGTCACTATTTATTTAATCATCCGAAATATAAAAAAATCATCCATGGTTCCGATTCTAGGTAAGGTACTTAATCCCGCTTGATCTGTTCGACTTAGCCATAAATAGGTACCAGTGCAGTTTATTTGTGGTAACACATTAATATACACTGTAAAGGTAAATTTGTGACGGCCGGGCTGGCGCTTGTTATAGAGCTACCTGCTCTTACAAATAGCTGTACACCACCATTTTGGCAGCTGGGTATGCGGCTGCAAAGCGCGTTTATGTATGTAGCATAAGGGGTACGAGGAAAATACTACTACGCAAAAACCCACTTAACTTAGTCTTGGGAAAAAATTACAATTCTTCCATTCATGAAAATGATTCCAAAATGCTACGCACGAGCTACATATGTAGCTCACATAGCGGCTGGGGGAGCGACAGAGAGAGACCATCTATAGAGCATCTGAAACATGGCAACGTCAACGGGAAAAACCCTAACGCTCCTCTCTGTGC
>WURV02086442.1:0-20584 GCA_011762755.2 Epimenia babai | reverse complement strand
CAATTATTATTTATTATAAACAAATTTCATTTCATTTTCATTTTATATAATATCGATAAAAATTTCAACGAATAAATGTAGCTAGCTACCTGAAAAGCTTTACAGACATACCAGTTATTAGGGCGCCTTCAAAACAATTATTATTTATTATAAACAAATTTCATTTCATTTTCATTTTATATAATATCGATAAAAATTTCAACGAATAAATCAGCTAGCTACCTGAAAAGCCCTGTCGAGGTCATGTCCTGGGTCGACCTTTTGCATGAGGTCCTGCGACGCTTCTCCGACCTTGTTCGCGGCTGCGAGAAGATTCTGCCGTGGCTGGGGGGAAACCAAGTGTTATAGGGTAATAACGTCACGACGAAATATACCACGGGGGACGTAAAACGGTGCGGTGGTGAGAAGAGCGACTTGAAAGGCGAGTGTGAAAAACCGGGCAAACAATTGAGCTTTTTCCATTCATACCACTGGTTCCAAATGTCCACATATGAACTACAAGTCTATGACAGGTTCATGTTTATTGACAATGAGATGACGACATATGGGGAGGTAAGTGACATAGAGACCCATACATAGAGCATCTGACGCACAGCAAACATCAGCGGGAAAAAGCCCTAACAGAAGCACACTGCAAGGGCTACCCTGACCCTCATGGGCACAGGGTTTTTAGCCCAAAAAACACCACAGGTGGTTTACAGGTTACAGCGGGCATTGAACCGGGGACCCCCTGATAGAAAGTCAAACGCTCTAACCACTACGCCGACTGGCCCCAACAATCGCATGTAGCCAATCAATGATTTCACGATCAGATGAATATGAATGATAGAGGGGGTCGTACCTCCTGCGAAGCGGGCGATACGATGCTCAGGAGATGGGAGAAGGCGCCGACGAGTCTGCGAGCGGCGTCTAGCAGTGATTCGCCGTCTGAGTCGACGTCTTGCAGCGTGGCCAACATCTTCACGTCGTGGCTGAACTCGCCCATGTTGGAAGATCTACGGTGAGACGCGCGGACGTTCGTTAGACATCGCTTAGCGGGAAGCTCAGTCAATTAAAGGTAAACAATACCTGGTCTGAATGATAGACGAAATCGCTGGTGGGAGGACAATATAAAACCTCGTTATCGACCCCTGATTAGGCACCTCTTTATCGACCCATGTGTCGGCACCTCATTATCGACTCATGGGTAGGCACCTCGTTATTGACCCATGAGTAGGCACCTCGTTATCGACCCATTAGTTGGCACCTCATTATCGACCCATGAGTAGGCAATTTATTATCGACCCATGGGTAGGCACCTTGTTATTGACCCATGGGTAGGCACCTCGTTATTGACCTATGATTAGGCACCTTTTTATCGACCTGTGAGTAGGCACCTTGTTATTGACCCATGAGTAGGCACCTCATTATCGACCCATGGGTAGGCACCTCGTTATTGACCCATGAGTAGGGACCTCCTTATTGAGCCCTGGGTAGGCACCTCGTTATTGAGCCATGGGTAGGCACCTCGTTATTGACCCATGGGTAGGTACCTCGTGATTGAGCCATGAGTAGGCACCTCGTTATCGACACATGAGTAGGCAAAATAGATACTGGCAACAGGTGGAAATGTAAGTAAAACCACCTTATGCACAATGCTGTGCAAATTTATTAGATCACTCTATATTGTGACTCAAATCACTCTCCTAATTAATATATCAATATTATAATTAATTATTGATATCGTTACCTTCTATCGCTATTACATAAAAAGTGTGTTTTTGTTGATATTGATCACAGATCGCCATAAAACACACAATTTGTTGACGTTTCATTGCTAAAAAAATACGTGTAGTCCTCTTATAAATTTGCACAGGACTGTATGTAAGCGGATATGGACAGACCTTATTATCCCCCAGCATGTATGTATGCATGTTATAATAATTTCTTAGTCATTAGTATTGGTTAAGAAGGCTCACTGGTGTTTTAGTGCTTATTTATATGTGTGCTTTTTCTGACGTTGCTAAGGCCCTATAAATGTTTTTAAACAGTCTATTTATTGTTATAAAGTGTGTTAGACAGCGATGCTATTAGAGCACTTTGAATCAAATATATTTCATTTTATTTCCTTACCCAAACCATCATCGGGCCTCCACGAATTTAGCCGATACCCCAGAGAGAACAATCTCTACTCAAAACCTCGCCTTGTCTTAGGGAGAAAGTCACATGATACCGAAACCATCAGCCCCATTTTTTGGATTTAATATGTGCCATAGAATAAGACAAGTATGGAGGGGAGCGTGGTTTATTGGTCCACCCTGTATTATCCGGTATTATCCGGTATTATCCGGTATTATCCAGTATTATGCGGTATTATGCGGTATTATGCGGTATTATGCGGTATTTTGCGGTATTATCCGGTATTATCCGGTATTATCCGGTATTATCCGGTATTATCCGGTATTATCCGGCATTATCCGGCATTATCCGGCATTATCCGGTATTATCCGGTATTATCCGGTATGATCCGGTATTATCCGGTATTATCCAGTATTATCCAGTATTATCCGGTATTATCCGGTATTATCCAGTATTATCCGGTATTATCCAGTATTACATGCCGAAATACGATCGCGATTCGTCAAAACTCACATCGCGGTGACGGCCGCACCAACCGAATCGAAGTCGGTCTCGTCGTGGCCTGCTGAGGTCAAGGTCACGAGCTGAGCCGTGGCGGCCGACATGGCTGATAACTGAGAGCCGACCTTCTGCTGCGACAGGTCGAGTTGGTTCTCCTTCCACTTCTTAGACGCCTGCCCGAGAAATGTCAGCGTGGATGGTCAGTGAAAGGTCAGTAAGATGTAAGATGACAGTGGAATGTCAGCGTGGACGGTCAGTGGAGGGTCAGTAAGGTGTCGGTGGAATGTCAGCGAGGACGGTCAGTGAAAGGTAGGTGAGATGTCAGTGGAATTTCAGCAAGGACAGGCAGTGAAAGGTAGGTGAGATGTCAGTAGAATGTCAGCGAGGACGGTCAGTGAAAGGTAGGTGAGATGTCAGTGGAATGTCAGCGAGGACGGTCAGTGAAAGGTCAGCCAGAATATCAGTGACGATGTTAGCGCAAAGGTAAGAAGGATGTCATGTACATTATCAGCAGAATATCAGCAAAATATCAGCAGTATGTCGGATGGAATAAGAGAGACTCGAATGTCAGTGACATGGTAGTGGAATGTCAGTCAGAATATTATGAGAATATCAGCACAATTTTGGCAAAATTTCAGCGGAAAATCATAAAATATCAGCGACAATATCAGCGATGTGTCAGTGACATGAGCAACACATCACTCATGGTGCAACTACCTCAGGATCAGTCAAGTGATCAGATGATAAAAACAGGAGTGCACAAACGAGTACACTTGAATCACGAAAAAAGTTAGTTTCAGTACATGTAAGATTTTTAATTTCAGAGTGTTTCAGCTCTTACCACGAAGATTTTAAAATTCAGAGTCTTCCAGCTATTACATCAAAGATTTTAAATTTCAGAGTGTTTCAGCTTTCACCTCGAAGATTTTAAATTTCAGAGTCTTTTAGCTCTTGCATCGAAGATTTTAAATTTAAGAGTGTTTTAGCTTTCACGTCAAAGATTTTTAATTTCAGAGTCTTTCAGCTCTTACCCCGAAAATTTCTTTTGAATGCACCGTGTACAATCCATGGATACATTGTATTGTATTGTATATATAGGCTCATTACCATAGTAATCATTGTGATAGGCCATTCCATGAACACTTACCGCATCACCGCCGAGGGTCGGGATCTGAGCCTCGCGGTCGAGTTCCGTCTCGGCCGCCGTCATCACGGACAGACCCTCATGAATCGTGTGGAGCAGGGCGCGCTGAGGACCGCTGAACTGGTGCTGATCTGCGCTCTGGCCCTGCGTGACATAATACGCGATCGTCTGGACTAGTTAGTTAGTTGAGAATAGACCGATTACCGAGGTAATCGTTGTTTGGGCCATGGTCGGCCCTTTAAAATGCTCGCCTATAAATGGGGTTAACACGACGAAGGGATTAGCCGCAGACATAAGTGAGGTTTTGTCCTGCCATTCTCCAGCCTATTAATGTGGTTAACACGACAATTTGATTACTCTCACTGATAAAAACACCTAATGTGGAAAGCCACCGAGTCTGGGCAGACAATTGACCATTTTCCTTTCACGCCACCGTTCCAAATGTCAACATAAAAGCTACATATGTCGGACTCTCCGCTAAGTCTATAGAAGGTCAATGGTTATTTAAAATGGGATGATGACATAGCGGGGAGGTAAGTAATATAGAGACCATACATAGAGCATCTGACGCACAGCAAACATCAGCGGAGATAAGCCCTGACAGAACCACCCTGCAAGGGCTACTCAGAGCCCTCTAAGCAATGGGGTTTAAGGCGCTTTCAGCCCAAAAAGCGCCACAATTAGTATACCGGTCAGAGCGGGAATCGAACAAAGGACCCCTGGATTAGAAGTGAAATGTTTTAACCACTACGCCAGCTACCCCTAAGTATACTTGTATAGGAAAGCTTTAATAAAGTTTAGGTTCATAACCTCAGTGAGTCAATAAGGTGTTACCTTCACTTATGTTATCAGCACCCATACGCGTTAGTTATCCCTCTATCATCGCACTCACCGACATGGGCGCGTGCACGTTGTGGAACTGGTTGTTCATCTCGCTGTGTTGGGAGCGTTGCATCGAGCCCATGGAGAAGTCGCCGCCCTCGCCGCCCGTCCTCAGCACGCCGGGAAGCGCCACGGACCCCGTGGTAGAGCGACCCACGAGCGTGCTCTGATGCTGGATGATCGTGGCCCTGGCATCGACGACGTTGAAACAACTCGGTGATGTGGAATAAATAAATATTAGGCATTTATATACCACCCCACTCCATGCACGCATGCTCACAGGGTGGTCCACGGTGGTGTGAAAATAGCAAATAATACTAGAAAAAATGAAGTCGTTACAGGTACAATTTATATTGTGTAAAAAGATGACTTAAGCATAGTTTTCAACATATTAATAGAGACTATGCTTCTCATTTCGAGGGGCAAAGCATTCCATATAGTGGGCCCGGCAAAGCGAAAGCAGCCCTTTCGAGTAGTGACTAGACGGCAGTTATCAACTGTTGCTAGACACTGAGAGGCAGACCTCAAGAAGCATTCAAATCCCAACGCATCTTTATCGAGAAGCATACCCTGATACATAGTTTTTGCCTTCTATTCACCAATTTTTTCCATCTTTTTAATCTAGGTATTTTATTATTTAGCTGTCTCGTCTATATGACCTGCATTTACATACAGGTTGTATTTCACTAAGATTACTCTGTAATAATTTCGTTTTTGAATTCAGCTTAGGATTAGTGCCACCTGGTTACTATTTTATCACATGTTTTCGTGTTAAGTGTGACTGACAGTCTTACGACTAAAGCTGCACAGAAAATACTTTGATAATAATAATGAAAATATCTTGGGGCTCTGATGCAATTTTTCGTTGGTGACCACAGGAATAGCTCGAATAACAGAGCTCCAGCTCTCACACAAGAATATTCGTATCCAAGAAAAACTAATTAAATATTTTATGGTTTGCTTGCACATGATACATCAAATCCGTCAGCGTCAATCACATTGTCCTTATCGATCAACTCGTATTTGTGTCGATAAATCACCGACTCTCTCAAACACACCGAAAGCTCCGTCTGACATAATTTAAGAGTTGAATTGGCAAATCTATTGCCAATCAAAACCACACTATAATATTCATAACATGAATTTTTTGATATTTGATGACTCATTCGAAT
The DNA here is from genome assembly GCA_011762755.2 of Epimenia babai. NCBI lineage: Eukaryota > Metazoa > Mollusca > Solenogastres > Cavibelonia > Epimeniidae > Epimenia > Epimenia babai. Next base: position 14,767 of record WURV02086442.1, on the reverse strand, counting down.
AACTCCGTCTTATCTTTATAGAAAATATTATTTTTTTTCTAAAGATAGAATAGCTCACCTTGCGAGACCCTTAGTCAAGTGTAAAAAATGAGTTTTCACGTGAAGATTAGATCAGATCCAGTTAATTATGCACAGGTTTAACATCGCTATGAATCTATGGGATCGCCATTCTGCAGTGTCTGTATACGGCGGTACAAAAGACGTTTTTACGTAAACAAAACATCGCGTTAAACCCGGGATTTAAAATATCATGTAGATGTAGATTTTGTGATTTTGCTTATAAAAAACCTTGACTACGACTTCGCAGCGCCATGCAAAAAGTTGATATGGTGTTATAAAAATGGCGATAGAGAAGTAATTCGTAATTGGGATGTCCTTGAAAACGAATTGCGACACCTCTCTACCTGCGATCGTGGTATTTAATTTGATAAAATACCCTTCAAGTAGGCCGTAACACCCAATGTTACTGGCTTAATGTTTATATGTTTATAAAACAATTTACTATTGAATGGAATAATCAAAACTAACTTTTTATGAGAACGGCTCCGAATAAATCGTGTTCAAACACGTAAGTTTTACGGTGAAAGTTACCGGTGATTAAAATGCGTTTTCCTAATCTACATCTGCTTACAACTATTTGTTAGCTGTTAACTGTTACACTCGCCGCCATCATTGTTAAATTAAATTTGTGTGACGGCATAAACTACATTTATTGACAAGAATAGTAACTGCAACAGTATAAGTAGTGGTATACTGAGGGCACCTTTGGTCCCTTTCTTTTAAAATACACGATATATCGGCTGCCCTCTCAGCTGTACAGAAAAATCATATCGTAAAATACGAATACTGAATACTCCAATGGTATAGCTAGAATGATTACGACGTATACTATGAATCGAGGTGGGACTTTTAAGGAAGCAATTTTGTGTCAAATTTTAGACTAATACGGTGGTATATACTGCAGGCCCTATAAGCGAAAGGCTTACGTTCGACTTTAAATACACTGAAACCTGCTCTAACGATCACCTGTATACAGCGACCACTCGTCTTAAGCGACTGCCTTTCGGCGGTCCCAAACGTTTTCGGTATATAAGTACACTCACTGTATTAAGCGACCACCTGTCTTAAGCGACCGTTTTATGCCGGTCCCTCGTAGGGTCGCTTAATACAAGTTTCACTGTAGTGGCCTTTCATATGGCAAACTAGTTTTCGTCTGCCACAAGCATGTTCTTTTACGTAAGTTAACGGCTTTATTTAATACAAAGATATTTACACGTCATTATTTACACAGGATAATGATGACATATCATTAAATATTAAATGTGCTTTGCATGACATTCTCGTAATAATTCGGGGCAATGTCTCTGTAGTAAATTTGTTTTCTACTACCTCAATGCTTAATTTTATTTTTTTAACGAATAGCAGTTGTGTACCCTAGCGCTATAAGCGCATATTTGGTATGAGATGGTAGGCATAGTTTTCCGCTGATAAAATTATCTTTAATCCGGATATTTTCTACGGTAAAAAAGATAGCAAATTCATCTGACGCCAGTAACGCTTCGCTGTAATTTTTAATATTCGTCTGGGGTAAATTGCAATGCGGAAGCAGATGGCAAACTCACGATGCCGCATATACGCGGATTCCGTCTACATATAGGTTCGCTATAACGAAGCAGAAAACGCTAGTGCGAACGCCATATAACGAACAAAGTTAGCGGTCCTCGTGGAACCGATCCCTCTTTTAAAAAAATCCGTATCCATCCCGACTTGCACAACTTGAACGAAATTACCGGCGCTAGGATAGCTACCAGCAGACCGCCATTCGACTTGCACATTAAAAGGTAGGAGCTATAAGCAGATAACGATACATGTCTTCTTATTAATATTGTATCGGATAGGTTAGGTATCGAGGTTATTTTAGCCTATAAAATATTAGCCTAGAACGAGTAACTAGACTACCGATGGTCAGTAGGCTTGTTTTTCGAGATAGAGACACCGACATACGGAGTCTTGGCAAACGGTTGACCGGATAGTGGAACGGAGCACTCACCACATGGGCGAGTGTCGGAGCCGAAAGCAAACACGGTTACGTAAACAAATCCGTACTATTGTTGCGGTTACTGGCATTTGACACGCGTGTTTACCATTCACGTAATAACAGTATCAATGGGATTTTTTCTCTTTATCGGCACAACTACTAAATCGGTTTAGATTTGTATCGGCATTCCACGGATCTTTCACATTATTTGACGTAGCGATGCGGGGTACAGCATCATCCATATCCCAAAATGCACGAAAGAAAACAGTACGAGATCGTTTGAACCGATATTAACTGATATTAGCAGAAGCTTGCTTATATCGAGTATGTATGTTGGTATGTAGCATTAGATTAAGTAGTACGAACTCGTTGTCTAGTCTCACTGTGCCCTCATCAGTTTATACGAGTTTTTTTCCTTTTGTGGAATTCCTCACAGTTTACACTTTATAAACTTTCTTTTAAATATATATATATATATATATGTTGTAAATAATACTGTTGACCTATCATTCGAAAAATTATTCGGACTATATGAAAATTATAGCGACCAAAAAGATTAATTATAGTGGATAAAACACCGCTGTAAAAACCACCAACCACGGAGGCTGGGGACAGATGGCCAACGTAATTTGCACATTAGACTAAATCTTATGAGATGTACAGGAAAACTTAGCCCTTCTTGGGACCAGAATCCACGACCTCCAGATAACCGGTCTGGTGCTCTACCACACTGAGGTTTTTCTAGGTAATGTTAGGATGTTACGTTGATACAGTCAAACCTGCCCGAACGACCACCTGTATTGAGCGGGCACCTGTCGTAACGGTCATTTCAAATTCCTCCCGACGAATTTTCCATGTATTTAACACTGTATTAAACGGCCACCTGTCTAACGCGGCCACGGCCACGAAGTATTTAGTCATTCAGTATTCAGTAAAAATTTAGTATTTTTATCTCCCCCAGTCAGCCATGGATTTATATCGTCTCTGATGCTTGTTACCGACATCTGTGTATATCGCTGGCATGATACGGACCTTAACTATCAGTGTGTTTTCGGAAGGGTGTTAAATATCGAAATGCGCAAGAGTCTCTTTGTAGCGCGGTTTGTAGAGTACCAGATCGGTGATCTGGAACTCGTGGGTTCAAGTCCCACCGGAAGTCCCTGTCCTGTTATTGATTAATTACTATGGCGACATCATAAAGATCAGCTGTGATAGTTGAACGATTCTTTACGATGAGACGTCGAGATCGCTGAAAAATAAGTGCCATGAGATGACTTTTTTTTGATTAAAATGTACTTATTAACTGAGGTGTCAAACACACTTTCCATGAAACAATAGCCTAATGCTCTAAGGCTGAAATGCAATATTATATAAAATTAACACCTAACAGTATACAGGTAATACAGATCAATGTTAGATACAATTATGTACATTTACAGTGAGCATAAAATAGATAGCAATGTTGAATAATACAGTGGAAAGTAGAACAAATATCGAAAAAAAGAAATCATAAGTATGATAGAGACCACACGGGGAGCATGCAAAACACAGCCACGTCAGAGAGAAGCTCTTACATAACCAGACTGCACGGACTAAGTACAACCTACATCCCCCAAGCAGGAGGGGTTCAAGACTCTTGCCCCGAAAAATGCAACAACTATTACAATGGATTGATGGATTGAAGGGCAAGATTTCAAGAACCGAGAATAACAACTGGCTATCTGACGTAATGTCTATTTCCATCTTTTACGATAAAAATTGGTTACCTACAAAGTATCACTATTTTTCCATCAGACAATTCATGTGTGAATACTATTGGGTTATATGATAAGAATAACAAGCAGTTATCGACTATGTTGGCATGTGGTTGGGAATAACAATGGACTAATAACCGAAATGCAGAAAGCTGCTTGTTACTCTTAACTCACGATTTCTGGATTCATTTCCAACGACCTCACAAGACCCTAACTGCTCCTCTAATATCGAGTATACTTCGCGAAACGCAATAATTGTATGTAATTGCTCACCTTATTGTTGGTAAACATCTACTAGTATGTAATTAATATTTTAAATGGGATCTGGGAATCTGGGGATCGTTACCTTCGCTGGTGTCCGAAGCCCTCCTCCATATCACTGTTCTGCTGCTAGAATAAGCCATAGAAACAGACTGACTCTGGCGTGTTTAGGCATTTAATACACTTGAAACACAACAAGAGCCAAATTTGTGCGCGTATGTGTTAAATAACACAAAAAATATAGGAACAACCGCAGTAAACTATTACATTATAATACGCGGGTATATTGATTGATTATAGAGCGTGTTCGCGTCAGTATTCTATCGTTTTCTGCTGAGATGGGGGCTATTACAACAATCGTTATTATAGGTAACTGGTTTATGATTGATTTGGCTGTTGCCCTACTGCGGAAACATCTCCAAGTGTGCTGTTCAGATCTTCAAGAATTGTAAGTTGTAGTCACCAAATTATTGTATCTAGACGTGTACTTCTACATAGGTATGCTTCAGTAAGCCAACTCTTTGTGGGCGGTCGATGTGATTTTCCGAAGAAGATCAAGAGCTTCACAAGGATGAAATTCAGATTGATTATCTACCACTTTGGACTATAGCAGTTTCCAAAATTCCATATTTTTCCGGGTTTCTATTTATCGACTGTGTGACAAACAATTGTATCAACCAAACATTGACTGCGGTTATTGCGATGTTAATGCGTTAGGGCTGCATTGACGTGTTTTTAGAAGGGGTGTGAAGGGATATTCATATGAATACAATTTTATAAATATGATATCGTTTGTAAAAACATTAATATAATACTAACACATAATAATGCGCGACGTGTTGCCGTGTTAACCGTCCTGCTGTATTAATAACAATCAAAAATAATGGTAACGGTAAGAGTAATGGTGATGACGATGATATGGTCAACGTTCTGATGGACAACTTTATCGCCAGAGCCTCCATGTGTAACCGTTTCCTGATAGAATATGGTCTCTAGGCATATAATTGACCTATGTCCATTCACTAACTTCGGAATGTTAACTGATTGTTTACTCTTGCACAATCTGTCAAATCCGCGATAGGTGATATACAAGTACGTTCAATGAATGAGATAGCTAAGAGTTAGAGGTCAGCCCCTACGTAAGACACCGGTTGTATTCTATTGCGGGTCGTTTACTCCCTCGTATTGTATTCAGCATTAATTGTCACATTTGTATGTTTGTATCTAGGCGATGCATCATATGAATTATAGTTGAAAAATAATTGCAATTTATTAATAAGTTTATGTTCTTATTTTTATACCTACTTTTCAGAGAGACTACTGTATTTTCTTTTATTCTTTGCTGTATCATTGCTGTATTGTATGAGTCTACGAACCTGATATGGTTCAGGCCTATTGAATTCAATAAAGGATTAATTCTATACTAAGTTAATGGCTTCTATACTAGGTTAATGGCTTCTTCTCAATGTTAAGCGGAGATGTTTGGAGAGTGACTCGCAATAGTTGAAATGCCAGAAAATAGATCAAACACGTAACAACTATCTTTAAAGCTAACTTTGGCAATGCTACATTTAAAAGTAGGTCTTAACAGTGCAATTTGTTAGGAATGACGTGTGTCATATACAAATAGTCTGGGATTACCAAGTAGTTTGGGTAATATTCATACTTTACAGAGCTTAACACAACAAACGCATTAGTCTCAGTTATGTAGGTATAACTAGACACTCGTAGGTAACATCGCTCATTGTCTCTAAGACAAAACATGGAAATTTTGGTGACCGATGATTTTCGTATTTTTCTCTCCTCGTGTTCAATGCTGCTCCTGCAGGAATATGTTCATGTTCCAATTTCTCGAAATTCAAGTGGCTCACCAAATCTCATTTGTTCAATATTGCATTTTGAATAACTAACCGTCTCTCATCTGTGTAATGCATCTAATGTGTGCAATCTGTTTATGGACGTGTTTTTTTCGTCTGTTGCGTCACTTGACGGTATTTACCAAATATGCGCGTTAAAAATTTTTATTATTACCCATATAACGATGGAGAAAATACCTGAAAATTTTTTATCTTTGCCCTGATAACGATGGGGGAAACACCATGATTAAAAACAGCACATCTGATCAAATAGTTGGGTTTCGTCCATATACGCCGCTGGTGTTGGACACTTCGCTCTATTTGTAATGGTAGATATTTACTTACACCCAGATGACGAAATAGCCATAACGTAGGCACCAAATAGACATTTCATAGAATATCTGAAGAAGAGCCACGTCAAGAGAAAGAAGATTTACATAACCATACTGCAAAGGCTCCTCAGACCCTCAACATTGACTTCTTCGCTTGCTTGTAGTAGTTTTTCCTCTACCTATAACTCTTCTAAATCTGAGTGACTCCAAACATGCTATACCTGGCCTGTCGAACACGTCTAACTTATGAACGCTATTTTACCCGCCCTGGACTCAATTAGAGAAACGTGACATACTGATGCTAAAATAGCGACGCAGTAATAATAAGACTTGGAAAAACTTTTGTGTATAGATGATGACGGACCTGAAACCCGATAATCTTAGATTACCGAGGTATATATTCTATTAGTTGACTTTCCTCGGTCAATCCCATATTGTATCTCATTTTCTGCAAAAGGGATGAAAATAAATGGCATACGTAGATAGCAGGCGATATCTCCGAAAAGCAATCGTCAGCGCCCGCAACCCTTACAAAATACAATACAAAAAATATGATTTGTGATGTTCTTGATGCGATGGGTATAAAGGTAACAAACATCTTCACATTACGCACGGTGAATGCGGCAACTCACACCTCTCTGATCAATTTTGATGTTATTCCAATTTGAATCAATATTGTCCTTAATACATTGACACTTTCTCGGAATCTTATATGCTGCTGAGGGCACCATGAAGACCCCGATCCAATTATTAGGATTTGCAATATGTTACAAGCTTGATTTATAGGTATTTCTTTAAGCAGATAAGGCTCAAAGTACAATCATTTCAACGGACGATAATTGCATTGCTGGTATGTAGTTGATTTGTTTATATATGACATGCCTAATTAAAGACACCGGAAAGATCACGGTGCCAAGGGCTCTAATCAAATAATACTGAAGGTAAAATAGAACGTTGCTTTTTGTTAAGCATTTTAGCACGTACAGAGTTATATGCAACGTGTCGTTTTCAATACTCAGCAATGTTTTTCCTCTTTCGCACATTTGCTGATAAGTCTGTATTCACCGGTTGATATCTACGACAGTTGTTTACTCTTATCATTATGATAGTTTGCCCCAACATGGTAAATGAGGTTAGGCTTATTCAGTAACGTCGCGATACTGTGCCCAAGGTCATATTGAAGTTAGGGGGTGGTAACCAGAACTGCTATACATTATCATACAGACCTATTTTCTTCAGAACGAGTAGCTTCGATGAGAAAAGATTGAGTTGTGCCTATTATTAACAAGATCGGTTTATTTACATTTCAGACACACTGTAGAATAAATGCGCTGTCTATTTGTCTACTCGATTCTGGCAGCACATGATACAATGACGATCGTGTTTTTGGGTGTAATAAGCACGGTATCGCTGTTGTTTGTTCAAATTCTAGGGAGTTTTATTACATTTGTTTGATGCATCTCACAATTCACGTTTTCCCGTTCCATTATATGTACATACATCCCACAAATCTGCAAATTAAACGTTAGAAAACGATAGGAACGTTACTGCAAATTTTTTCTTCTTCCATTTTTTTCTCTCTGTGTGTGTCTTTTTTAGCCTATTCGCATTGCTAAATCTCGATCTCAATAGTAACCCAGTATTGCAGTATAACATTTATTATTATTATTCACTTTTAAAAGAGTGTATAAAACTGTAGGATGCAAGTATCCTTATTTTTTGTCAAATTTAATTAATAATCAAACCTGACAGAGTTGACCTATATACGGAAAAGCTTCTTTTAGTCATTGCAGCCGGTTAGTCACGTATTTAAAACCGATTGGTTTCATGAAGTCTAAGCTTTAAAACTATTAAGTCTGGACTCCAATATGGAGGTTCGGTATACTTGATAACAAGTCATTTTGTGAGTGGAAGAAATATATATCGAACCCTAAGTTACGCCACGTAGCGGTTTGCCAAAATGGGCTCTTGATTTGTCTAATTAGTCACAATAACCGAATGAGTAGATTTTATACTCTAGTACAACTATTGACGCACTCTCCTGAAACGTCTCCATGTATAAAGCTAACATCCCTGGGACAACCTGATAAGATTTATACGACCTAATTAAGTATACTGGTTACACGAAAACTCACGCGAAACTTTATGTCATTTAGTTCAAAAGGTGTTATCTCTGTATTTCTCGTATTTGCTATATCTAACACCCCGCAACTCACAACTCATGTCTCAAAATATATCAGAGTATTAGTGTAGCGAAATATAGCAACGTATTTACGTTGGTTACAGTATGATAGCAATAAGAATATAATCTTGTTTGTCTCTCAAACGTAGAAATAGAAACGTCTAAATACAGGGTCTTCCATATATGGCACTATTCAAATACTGGAAATGTTGGTAACGCATTGAGTATACAATTCACTTTTTCAAAGTTTGTAGAAAAAAAGTAAAAAAATTTACTTGACATAACTTTTCTCCATAGAAAAAGAACGATTTTCTATATTGGTAAATGTAACATGTATCGCTAAACCGAGTAACATAAAATTTCAAAGAAAACTGAAAAAAAGATGTACGAATCTCAAGTTACTCAGTACGGGGGGGGGGGCATCTGTCCTAGTCAATATTCATAGCGTGTGTTTTACTCCTCGTGACTGGTCATGCGGTGGATGATGTGTTCTTAGTCGCCTTCTTGGTTCAGGACGGTGCCGTTAGTAGTATCTTGATGTTGCTGACATTTTTACATGTCCTACTGTTAAGTGATCGCACAAATTCAGAGATAGACTCCTTTAAGACGTGAATTGCGCAGGGATTGTCCGTGTGTTTGTTGCCCTTCCTGTATCCCCCATACACAATCTCGGATGTTACTTGCTGGAGAATGCAGAGACCAGATGTGCCCCGTCTCAAACAATATAGTGCGGTCGTCAAAGGTCCTTTCCAAAATCGTAGGTGGCACCGTCTTAAAAACGATTGTGTGTTGAACGCAAATCCACTGCAACGACAAAGGTGTCGCAGAGCAATAACAAACTTTCGGTAGGTCGTCTAATTGACCGGTACTGTCTTCTTTTCACCGTCATCAAAACAAAATGGGCCGTTCGTTCCATGCAGGTTTATGGTCACCCACGCCGTATACTGGGCATTGCGCAGAGGTTGATGCACAAAGTGGTTATTTATGGGGACATTCACTTCCCCCTGAACCGGTAGTTCTGACTGTTGACAGTTCCATTCAACCGAAGGTTGGCTTCATCAGTGAACCCGGCGTTGTTCAACCAGTCATCGTTAGACACGAGCTTTTTTATCACGGTCCTTTGAAGCATGTTTTATCTGTACTTTGTACGAATAGTTGAAGATCTTGCCTCAGTCTGGGAGGACCGTCATGTGCGACACCCCGAGTTACTACGAGCGCCAACGCGGAGATTTGTATGGACTCCCAACCACAAACTTCTAATTTTGAACAACTGCGATATTTCATGTTTTTGCGCAGACTTTTTTTTTCCAACAATGTTCTCATTTGTCAACGCACCGGTACTGTAAAGCTCGTTCATATTTTTAAAAGTGCATCTGATACAGGTGTAACTCCACAAGGCTCAAAGTATGGTCTTATAGTCAGGACAATAGATTATGGGTGACAATACCATGCCGCTAAATTTTTTCTCTCATTTGTGGTTCTGGAACCTTTTTACCTGGAAATGCGTCTGTACAATGTCATCATGTGCATGTGCAGTATATGACGTCAGAAACTTTGTGCGCAGCAGTAGAGATAAGTCAAAATGCAAATTTTTGTATTTTTAATTTTTTTCCATTATTACATAAGGACGAAATGTACAAATTGTCTAAACTTCATGTGCAAATTGTCTAAATCATGTATAAATCTTTATCAATTTATGAAATTTTATAAGAATTAAATAAGTCATAAAATTCTCATGCCTTCTGTTGCATGGTGCAAATTTGAAGAAAAATCCCCCATCGAGTGACGAGTGATACGCATTGCTATACATATGGGACATACACATTGTATAATACAAATAAAATATTGTGACCTAGCACCTGTAACCTGTTGCTTTTTCTCGTATCTATAACCTATAACTAGTTTCTTATTATCCTCAGACCACCTCTTCATTATTATCTATACAATTATACTTTCTTCACTAAGGTATACATAACAGCTATTGAATAAATAATCCAATATAAAAATGATTTGGACATTATGTTAATAAGGCCTTCCTGCTCGTTGACAGTGACATCGGGAATTCGGTGTTTTATTAACGTTTCGTGAGTTCTGTGGCTAGACTAATTCGTATAATTAAATCTAAAGCGTTTACTTTTATGTTCATTTCATTTTATTATCTTACTTAATGAATAAATGCAGACGTGACGGAAGCAGTTAGTCGAGTGGTAGGAGCACTGAATTTGTAATCGAAAGTACGCGACTTCGAAACTGTCCCCTCATCGACGATCCTGCGATGATCCTCATCAGGTCTTTCATCGCCTCTGGCTTCAGTAAACCCGTCTAAGACGGGTAGCCATTTGATACCATCTTTGACGGTTGGTATGCGAGTGTCGAAGCTAGTGCATATGCGCTGAATAGCTGCCTTAAATATTTCTTATCAACCGCATATGAGAACTTTTATTGGTTGATTCTTGTGGTCTGCGGTACGCGACATTTTATCGTAAATATCATAAGGATATAACGAAGCAATACCGTACTCAGTCCGTCAGTTTGTATAGAACTTGAAAAATAAGTGGCTCAGGCAATGTTAATATATTCGTAGTCAGTCATACTGTAGAATAGTTAATCGTAGGTGTTATCCATGTTATCTGCACTTTGATATCGGGCCAAGTCGCGTTGACACGTCTATCCGTGTGCAAACATTTTTCGCTATACTTTACACATATACGGCTGTCTTTACGGGAGCCTAGCAGTTGCTTACAAACGACTTTTTGTAACAGGATTTGGAAACGCGGTTTAGTCTCGGTAGATATGTCGGCGAAATATTCGGTGAATGCCTCCGATGCGGTTGAACTGTCGCAACCAGAGGAGCCAACGAGGTCCAAAGGCGTGCACCTTAAATCTTCGCACGTTCTCGCCGCCTTGGTCGTCACGCTTGTGATGGTGATCGGAGTCGCTCTTATTGTCTACTTTGCCTCGGCTCGCAGTTGTCCAGACGACTCTACCTTTACCGAGCCGGGTGACGCAAAGCAGAAGTGGGACGACTGCGTGGCCACTGCTTCGCAAAAGGGCCTTTGTAAGTAATCAATCAAATACTTTAGTAAAATGGTATATACGTAGCAAGAGAGTATAGAGAATTGGGAGTAAGAAAGAATGACGACAGAGGGAATTTTTCGTACAGTCCCTCATTAATTAGTGTAAATTAATCTTCTATTCATGTCGATCTAACAGAGGAAATTTTAATTTTTTGATTAGATGGTTTATTTACGTGGATAATGTCAACGTCGTTAGGCAACACATAGACGAATTGCATCACATTCCCGCGTGGGTGGGGAAAATTAGGATCAGAGACAGGTGTCAGGGCGGACTATGGTTCACGAAACATACGCTGGAAGGTGTAACACTACACGGATATATTACCTACTAGTCATATTTCTTTGTATGCTTAAGATACGGTCCGTTTATCGTCCAATAAGACGGTACAGGTTACGATTTGTTTGATATCAAAATCACACTTTAGTTAAGATTTTTATTCGTATTCGTATGTATTCGATATTAGCAACACTCGCAATGTTCACAAACACTTCACAAGTATTGTTGGTCGGGAATTGTACAAGAATGATAAATCCCAATGGCATTAATGCTGCAGTGGTTACAAGCGCTGCCTTTCTTTGCGAGTACGAACCAGTACAAACCAAGGATATTTTCTGCAATAGGAAATGAGCAAGATTTTCGTGCTTGAAGATTGAGAAAGATTTCTCTTGTGGAATGCGTTATAGAAATCTTAGCGATAGAACAAGGCATTATCATACGTGTGACTCACACTTAAACATGAAGTAGCACCAAAACCTCGCCGTTTCCGTTTTCGTTAAATCGATAGTAAACATGCAATTAAAAAAATACCCACAAAATAGCGCAAGACATTCTCTATAGATATTTATTTTAAATATATTAATAAATTTTGATGTAGTGTTATGAAATTTTTAGGGATAAGAAATCACCCTATTCTGATAAACCTTTATCACGTTATGTACACAGCTGCACCGCGTGGGTTCAAAATTTGAATCCTAGACGGTTTATTGACGTACAGCGTTCAGGTGTCCGCAATGGCCCTATTAAACACTTAAGAGAAAAGTAAACAATATTGTCACACCGTGTGTAACGTTTGAAACGGATTTACGCCAAACAGACGTCAGTACCTCGGCTAAGATCATTTAAACTACTAATACTCTGACCGAGAAGCAAAGACGAGAGAGCCTTTCGATTTCGAGGATGGCGCGAATGGCTACGCTGATTTTTTTCAGTCCTGTTATAACGTTTGCATCATCTTGATTAATTATTGCATTCCATCATTGGAGCCTGCATTATTTTCTTTGTGCAGTCTTTGTCGAGAACGTTTTTTTTTTCAATCCTTGGCGTAGGGAGTCGCGTAGAAGCGGTCCGTACAAAGTAGATGCGGCCCGTACAAACAAACATGACCCTCACGTGGGATTCGGATAACGCTAATAATATACCACGAACAAACGCAAGTACATTGTACCGACGGGGAGTGCACATAAATTTCTCTTGTAAAATGATATAAGCTGATAACGGGTGCGATTGCCGAGTATTGATAGCAAAAAGTCAATAAATTCAGGATATTATGTGTTGGTATATTTTTATGTAGTAAGCTACGTTCCGTATCTATATGTTTAGATAATGAGGTCAATATAGAGTTCTACTAGTTGTCCAGGTCAATATAGAGTTCTACTAGTTGTCCAGTTGAAATTACCGATTCTTAACTTTGATTATGTAACATGATGCAAGAGGCTAATTCTCAATGCATTGCTTAATTATTACTGTCAATATGGTTGAACCAAGTCAACAAGTCCAACCTGTTTTACAGAAGACAACGGGCCGGGCAGCCCTGTGGTTACTGTTACAGCGTCTTACTTGAATCTAAAATATACTACTCACAACTTCTTAAGGAGCACCCATGTAACATACGATAATACACTAAAATATATGCATAATACATAATGAATACAAATGTAATTGATTTGCTGGAGAGTTTGGGTCTTGTTGAAAAGTGAAGAGTACATGTTTCACATGTTGACCACTCAAGGCTATAGTAAGCAAAGTGACAACATTCTACTGCACATTAGCTCAGTTTGTTAATTTGACTTGGACTGTTCACACTGAATTTCTAATAGTAGAAGTCGTGTTCTAGTGGTTGTTAGGTGTAGTCTATCTACCGGAATGAACATAACCGACATTGTGGCGGCTTTGTCAGTGCGGGGTAGCATCACTACCAGCGTCGTACACACCTCCATGCCATTGCAAACTGCACGCTAACTGGTGTCAAATACCGCGATGAAATCGACGTGTTTGTGAAGCCATTGGCTGTTGATATTGCTCCAGACTTTGTTCTGATGGGTGACAATGCCTGTCCTTATCGTGATATCATCATGACCGATTAAGTTGGCGATGAAGAAATCAACAGAATAGACTGATTCACAGGTCGCTCACCTGATCTCACTCGCATTGAGCATGCTGGGAACATGCAAAATCCATGCAAATCTCTGGCCGGAATGATCAACCTGGTACGCTGCAGCAGCTCGGGGATGCGCTATTGGTATCGTGGATCAATATCCCACAACAGAACCTGCGTTACCTAGTCGATAGCATGCGTGGACGATGTCAAGCAGTATTTAACAGTAGAGGAAGTCACACACACACGCTACTAATCCATGTTTTGTGAAAGTAAAACCACAACCTTTCTTTGCTTTATGGAATATTTCGAATGTTTTATTTTTCTGACATTTTGTGGAAAAACAACCCGTCGGCTTTATTATGAAAATTTGTAAATTTTGGTCTGGATCGACATTATATATACTAATGAAATAGTTACTACCGTACCTTGGGGCAGGTGGCGTAGTGGGTAGAGCGTTTGACTCTGAATCCAGGGGGTCACTGGTTCAAATCCCGCTTTAACTAGTACTAACTGTGGCGTTTTCGGGCTGAAAACGCCTAAACCCCATTGCCCATGCGGGTCTGGGTAGCCCTTGCAGTGTGGTTTTGTTGGGGCTTTTTCCCTCCGTCGTTTGCTGTGCTTCAGATTCTCTCCATGTGCTCTCTGTGTCGCTTACCTCCCCGCTATGTCGTCATCTCATTATAAATAAACATGAACCTATCATAGACTTAGCGGAGTGTGCGACATATGTAGTTTATATGAAGACATTGGGAACCAGTGGCGTGAATGGAAAAAAGTAAATTGTCTGCCCAGACTCTGTGGGTTTTTCACACTAGGTGTTTTTCCCCACCCACTCATAAGTGAGGCTAATCAGATTGTCGTGTTAACCACAGTAATAGGCTAGCTTTGT
>WURV02086331.1:0-20585 GCA_011762755.2 Epimenia babai | reverse complement strand
GTTGAGCAAGTTCCATACATGTTACCAACTGTTGAGCAAGTTCCATACATGTTACCAACTGTTGAGCAAGTTCCATACATGTTACCAACTGTTGAGCAAGTTCCATACATGTTACCAACTGTTGAGCAAGTTCCATATATGTTACCAACTGTTGAGCAAGTATATATATGTTGCCAACTGACGGCAGACCGATGACATACCGGAATGCGCGAGGAACAACGAGCCTTGCAGGATCGACTTTTACGATCTTGTCGAGAACGAAACCTCTAACGTGGACTCGTCACACTCATACCGGCAGAATTCCTCGTGCTTGTGCCCGGGACAACGAAGTTGTCCGTCGCGATCCGATGACAATGCCGATACCACAAAAACGATGAGTTTTATGATCAAAATCGAAGGTGAGAGCGCACCCAGCCGAGAAACGGTGCTAAAATCATGCGTATATTACTCGAGATATGAATTTAACACAGTAGCCCCAATTCATACGATCTTTATAGTTAAATTTTATCAATAAATATATTATGTTTCATTGTGGATATCGCAAAATACGGGATGTAACTATCACAGCATGTCCTTATTGATAAATTATAAGGAAATATATGACCATGTAAACAGGTATCCTTCGTCAGGCTTTAATTATAGATAATAATTATAGGCCCATAATTTCGGTTGATTCAGGATAGCTTTACTGATACAAAAAGTTTATTATCTCCAGAACTTTTGCATAAAGTCTGAGAATTGTGTATACAGCGGTTATCTCTGATAGTAGAGAATCATCAACTGTTACCTACCTAGAGTAGTGTGCGATATCCGTAGGATGCGTTTGGAGACTGTAGCGTGAATGGGCGACGGTCATCTGTCTGTCCGCACTCTAGGGGTTTTTCAATACGGTGCTTCCTCCACCCGTTATGAACGTGAACGGTATCATAATCGACATTCTTTCGTGGGTGCTTTACAAGTATTTCTACGTTACCTGTCTAACAACCACACCAACAAGTTCACCTCGGGCGTTCCGGCTTCCCGTGGTCTTTCACAGCTTTCCACGTTTAAAATACCAATTTAGTTAACACGACAAACGGATTAGCCTCACTTATAAGGGTGGGGAAAACACCTACTGTGAGAAACCCACCGAGTCTAGGCAGACAATTGAGTCATCTGAAGCGCAGCTATGTCAAAAGAAAAAAGCCCTCACACAACCACACTGCAAGGGCTACTCAGACCCCGTGAGCATAGGGGTTTAATATGCTTTCTGCCCAAAAACGCTTAAGGTAGTATACCGCCTAGATCTGCAAATGAACCAGGGTCCTCTGGAGTCAACCGCTCCTGCTCAATCACATTATTCTGTCCCACGCTACCATAAGATGTCGTGGATTCGACAGACGACGAGCACCACCCTACTCTTAACTATAGCAAATATATCTTTATAAATTGTACAATAGACATACGTGTGTGTTTGGTGGTGTAGGTAACGACACCCTTATGGAATTCGATTTCTGCGAGTCGGTTGTGTCGGGCAGTCCACGCAAGTGCCAGTTAGGCGAGGTGGCGGCCATTTTTAGGGGACGTGGGGTCCTGCCTCGGACACTCGTGAAAGCCAATTGCCTTTGCCCGAAAGATAGCGATCTGATTTGGTTAGAGAAGAAAACGACTGGTACCAGGATACAGACGGCTGTACAAACCGTGTCCTATACATGTGGAATGGTAACTCATTGATTAATTTGATATACTAGTGATAACATAACGATCGTTAGATATATAGATATGGCGATTATCCACACTACCCCACCGAAGGATGCATGGATTTGATCTATTATTTGGACAATTACAAATTCGCTTGGGTCGATTTAATGAACGGAAAAGCCACTGCTACTGCGACCTGCCAATCGACTGTGTTATTACTGTAACTTTGTTGAGTTACTGGAGAAATATTGACGTTAATAAGTTACCCCTATTCCAAATTGAGATTTTACTCCGGAATGTTAAAACTGTGTGACGACGTATTACGCATGGCTGCGAACCATTGCAAAACACGCCTTTGTAACTATCTATAGCCTATTCTCATGCTACCTGTTTCCAAGACATATTCTGATAATAATAAGAATGTGCAGATTAGGACCTGACGGGCTTATTGTATCAGACGGTATAAGAAATGTACCGTAATTGAATAGGGGAAGCCATTAGCATATACACCTATATCTTGCAGAAGCGGTGCGGACAAGGCGACATATGCAACGTCGGCCTGATAAACGCCGACAATGGTCAAGGAGTGGTCTGGCGCCACAAGTGCTTGTGTCCCCAAGCAACGAGATGCATCGTCGATAAGATGAAATCGATAACTTCCGGTTTCAGAGGTGAAGGAAAATGCGCAAAAACACCGCCGAACGCATAGATGAAGGAGCGATCTTGAGTAATAATCGCGCCTACATTTGAGTGCACAAAACAAGAATCAACGTGCACCCTATTCTGATGCCTATATATTTAAACTTAAAAAAACTACGAGTATTAACTCAGTTTAAAAGATTTTTTCTATTGACTATCGACGAGCGGGGCCTTGTTGGCGCCAATTATGCCTTGGTTAGGAGCGCGGCCTTTCACGCAAGTTTTATTACGCAGCACAAACCTAAGACCGCATCTTCCACAACAAGAAAAAAGCAAGATTTTAGTGATTGGATATATAACAAAGATTTGTCGTGACGTAGGTTATTGTAAAATTTTTCAAGGATATGAGGAGGCAATATTGTTAGTGCGACTGGCATTTACTAACATTAATAAAGTAGCACTAAAACGTGAGGCACGCCATCCAACAAACTTAAACAGGCACCACCAGCTTGTCGGCTACAATGGCAAGATCTCTCCCTCCTTAAGCGCGCGCCATGCAGTAGTTTGTTCCTCCGAGTCACAAATACTACACTGTTCCAAGAACATGTTTGGTGCATTCAACATCAACTCTATCATCTTAGGATTCTGTTCAAGTTTCTAATAATGTAGACGTGACACAACATTTGTGAACGCGTTAGTATATAATAATTTTTATTCAAACCTACTTTTAAAATTATAGCGATTATCAAAAACACTTCACAGTGTATAAACATTGGAAGATTGTGGGACTCGCGTCGCTGCTTTCAAAGAGCGATCAACAAAGTAAAATGCTGTCAAAAACAAAGAAACTTCGCTTACTTTAATAAACCTAATAGCTAAAACAGTGATATGTGTCAGGTTTTTGTTTTTGTTTGAGTTCTTCGATAACAAAAGTAAGAATACTTATATTATTTGAAGATATAAACATTTTAAAGCGATGCCGCTTAAATACGTGATCCAGTGAAACGTGAAAAAAACTTCTTCGCCGGCGAATCTATCAAGTTGCTGTTACAGGGTTGGTCTCGCAAAGAAAATACTTAGAGTAAGCTACATGATGGAGCAGGCTCATAATTTCGAGTTGAGTCTTTTTAATGTATTTAGGACTCCCAAATCGATCGATTTCGTTCTTCATTGTTAAAATGATGATATTGCAGTTCGGCGCTTGAACAGAGATGGGCAGAGTATTTGTACATCGTTATCATCAGTTACTTAGAAATGGATTTTAATCGCCTCAGGAAAGACGGCAGATAAAATCAAGCAGTCAAACAATAGTATTTTCACCTATCATATAATAATTTAAAACTTTCATGTTTGTTATTTTTATTTAGGCAACAAAATTCAACCAGAGTCGTTGCATAAAAATTAAAAGACGTAGCATATATCGACACTTATACGCAATAATCAATATTTTAGAATCACAATAATGGATTAAAAATACGAACAAATGTTCAAACAGATTGAGTATTTGCTGGTTAAAAGGATATCAGAATTTGGAACCATCTATTCTTTGTCTTGAGGATAGCTTTGATGAGCATCACCATATTGACATGTTTCACCAGATCGTTATCACCTCCATCTTCGTCGTCATATCATCATAAAATTACCCCTATCCCAAACGCTAGACGTAATAATATTAACTACATCTCGATATTTTCTCCCATTACTCGCGGTATTCAAGTGGGTGACAGCGATATATACCTTTCACATAATATGTATATTATACCCCCTAGATTTTAATAGTTATAGTAACACTGTCAAGTTCTAACCACTATAGTGAATAAATTAGCGCTATACGAGTTGTTGGAAGGTATAGTGCGGAATCATTACATGAAAGTGTTCACATTCTCGAGTGACTTTCTGTGTCTTAGCTCCTTTTGGCTTATTCGAGTCTTTATCTTCTTCTAGTCCAGGTTTAGCAAGTGTAACAGGTCTAGCCTACGGAGTTGTTATGGAGACGTATAGCTACTTTCACGCGGATTCAACATTTGTTCAACGCGGGAATTTTCAAAATCTTAAAGGTAAATCCATATTGTCTGAACGGAATAATTATTTAGTAAAATCGCCAAAGATCAAGAAAATATCATATATAGCAACGAACTGAAATCATTTCAAAAATAAATGAAAACGAGCCAAATTTGCATCACATTTATTTCAACCAAGCAATTCAAAATTAAATGATGAATATCCTGGGAGCACGGAGCACATTTTCTTTCGGAACGATATTTCCGTCAAAGCTCAGTGTGTAGTAGTAGTAGTAGTAGCGCCATCGGATCTCTTCAGATTTGTGTATCCCGCTGTCGAACGATACGTCGTCAGTTCGTCATACTATATGCTGAAGGTGTCATCTTTCTCACCAACCTCTCTTACTTTGTGCTCACTTCATAATACTTCGTTTTGTATTACGTCATCCAAACTGCCAACTGAAATGGAACGTGTTTGGCTTTCTTCCAAAATATCGAAAACCTCATTTGTTTTGAAGCTGCCTGCGTATTTGTTAAAAACAAAAGAACGGAATGGAATAGATGGCGAACAGCGTTTGTTACCAATTTACTAAACTTACATCAACGTCGATCGTATGGAAAATCCCAAAATATAAACATCGAGTAAGTAATAAACACCATTAGATTCGAAATATGCCATGTTTTCTATAATTATTCACTACTGTCTATTATTATTTACAATATATTATCTATTATCATCATCTTATATTTACTACTGCGTGTACAGTAATTGTTCTACGTGTACATAAACTAATTATTCATTCATTGTCTATATCTTTTCGTGGAATAATACAATTTGATTGGATATAATTAAAAAATTAAATGCCTGAATGTATCCATTGTCCGAACTATGAACCGCCCTTCCATCTTGTAGAGGATAAAGTGGTTAGCTATACCAAAATTATCATCAGCAAATTGAATATTTCAAACGCTAATTTGGGGTTTTTTCCTTGACACGATACAAGGCAAGATAGCTTCTCTGAAGAACTTGCTAAATGTTAATTGAATGTAGAAGTTAGCGGCGAAATTGATCGGTTTAATGCAGCGAGAATTCAGAAAAAAATTCCCTAGTCGATCCTTAGTTAGTGAAATTTCCTGTTGATTGTAGAAGGAAAGTAATTCTATATTTTTTGGGAGGGTGGTGGCTATATGGAGAATTGATATCGGAACAAGAATCGTAGCTGTGGCCCGCGCCGAAGAAAACACATTGGGGCTAATCGTTTTATTCTTTATTCCGTTGTCGTGGGACCTCGTTTCCGCTCCGGTGAGACTGACGTGTCTTTTATAGCTAAAGTGTAGAACTAGACATATGGCAGAGGTGAGAGCCGTGAGTGTTATGCCTGGGATCATACAATATGCGAGCTGGTAAATCAAGTAGTAAATTTTGTTGAAGTTTCGTGGATATCGGATCATATCGCAATAGTGGATTTGAAGCGATACGTTCTTACCCACTTCGATTTTAGCTATATCAGTTGGTCGGTATATTTCAAAAATGATAACATAGAGGTCAACCACTAAAAATGCGCAGGCAATGATCGTACATGCGATAAAACTTTGGAGAGTGTGGCTTTTGGAGACGAGGTTTAGTGGATTCATCAGTGCGCGTAGCTTGAACGCGTATGCCGCTATAAGAGTGTAAACGGATATTTTATTCGCTGCGTGGTAAAGGTAGAGTTTGAAACTACATTCCAGGTTGCTACTACTGTAGTAGTTAGCGTAAAGGTCCAGCGTATCGCTGACGGTCACCATCACCATCGATACTGTGTCGCAAACCGCGATAAAACCCAAAAATATGAAAACGGGAGATTGTCGATAGAGTTCACGGATAGCGATAGAAGTTATCATGAAACCGTTACCAAATGCTCCTATTACGGAAATGGCGGGAGAGACGGTGGTCAGCAGGAATGCCCACTCGGTATAAAGTAGAGCGCGCGCGAGAGTAACGTTGAATGGAGTAGTATTATTTCCTTGGAAAGTGACAGCACTCGAATTCATAGTAAGATTGCAATAAATTGAACCATATATGTAATATATCAAAATAACTTATTCTTTTTATACAGACATATAAACATTAGCCAGGTATGGGCTGGTCTTTAGGCTCATACTAGACTACGTCGTCGCTTATAGAGTGCCTTTATTCTGAATTACAGTAGCGTCAGCCCACCGCGTGTTGTTAATGTCTTTTGAATTGC
This sequence comes from Epimenia babai, assembly GCA_011762755.2. Lineage (NCBI taxonomy): Eukaryota > Metazoa > Mollusca > Solenogastres > Cavibelonia > Epimeniidae > Epimenia > Epimenia babai. The sequence continues at coordinate 14,035 of WURV02086331.1, read as the reverse complement.
AAATATCCAAACATAAACGTACACATAACGACGACGACTAACAATGGACTGTTAATTATACCTGTAATAACTATAATTTATGATTTATTGAACCGTTATAAATGATTCAATCGTATTAATAAGTCTTCAACTCCACCAACGCTTCGTTGAAATAATGTCGTTTTGTATTATAATAAGGCAGGCTAATGATATATAGTAATTATTGACTTGGCAGTCATGGACGTACGTATTAAAATAATTAACGATCTTTACATCGTTGCTCTATATTCTGCAGGCTAATAAATATTACACTACGGTAATTATCAGCGGTATCCTCGTACCAATAATCGATGCGCCCTAGGCCATCTTCCACTGAGTTAATGGGTACAGATGTAAACATTCCGTGGAAACAGACCTATACGAGGTTATTAGTGCTTATTGATACACATCACTACTTCCTGTTGAAACATTTTGTAAGCATCTTCCTGAAGTTTTTTAATGATGTAAATGTAGTGGAAATCACCTTACCCTCCGCGTAATTGATGTTGACCAATCAATGGCGTTGTTACTTGTTAATAAATGAACCACGTGACAAAAAGTTGCAGACGATGTTGGAATTTTTGATGATTTAAACGTAAATCATTTAAGCGGAAATCACTAATTTTTCCTCCCATATAATTAACGTCAACAAATAACCATTGACGTTGTTAATATATCAAACGATCGCCTGACAGAGGAATAACAGACCGACACGCGATTTTCCACCACTTAGGGAACTTGACTTCGTAATGCTCTCATTTTAGTCTCAAAGCAAGTTTACGCGATATTACAGTTGGAACTCAAAGTGAAGGGCGACGGTACAAAGAGGAACGCATGTACGGGCTTACTATTTCTGAATTATGGCAAAACAGAGATCGTGCAGTATAAATCTGGACAAGACTATAGTGTTATAAATTGGCATCAGTGCTAGCGCACTAATCCGACCCAAATTGTTACGGGCGTAAACTGGTTTCTGAAAAAGGGGTTTCTTAATATGGATTCACCTAGCTCTAGAATTTCCAACAACAAAAGTATGATTTTTTCATGATAATGGCCCCGAAGTTGTTAGAAAATGCTACTATTTGGGATTATAACTGCCTGGGGTGATGTGGCTGTAAATTCAGTGGTTAGAATAAGAAATCGATGAAAAAAATTCAAAGAGGTCTTGCCTATTCTCCCATTAGGGCGACTTTTACTTCACGTAAAGAGGGAAGTGTTTGCGGCGAGAAGTGCGATCCTATACAGCAAGACAAGATTATCTCGGTTTGACTTTTATTGGTGATTATGTACGGAAATGAAGACAAAGGTGGTTCAGCGATGTAGAGAGAATGGACGCAATTGGGGAAGTAGGCCCCGGTGTTAGGAGTTCTCTGTGGAGGGTAGTAGTGGGCCTACTCGAGCAGACCTCGGGAGTCATGGGACGAGGTAATTTGAGGTGATCTCAGAGACATGAGTATCAATGGTGACTTAGTGCTGGACAGAGCGTGATGGGAAAAACTATCTTGTAAGAGTGCTTGCGTGGAAAACAGTCTTAAAATTGTGGATGATCATGATGATGAAGCATTCAAGGTTAGTTACATTATTAACTGTTTAATATCAGCTATTATTTAATATGCGAATTATAATACAGGAATCCTTGGTCATGAAAGCGAGGCAGACTGACAACTTGTTGGCGTTTTATTTGTAAAGCTAAACAAAATTTATTTATCGACGATACATTACGTTGATGTAGTCCTACGTTACGGATGCAAAGCATTGAAATGAATTAGTGCCTGGTATATCGGCAATTTATCAAATATATCAACAATATTTGGCAATATATAGGCAATACAACGCATTATATAACTAATGAATAACATGTTATCTTACATCTGATAAAAGATGAATCTAAAACATCATCCAATATCCAAACAACACTCGTCTAATCTACCAACTACTTATCAACAATTGACAACAAATGATTTATCAGTAAAAAAAATGGGCCAATCCGTGGAAACGTGCGTAGAAGACGCGAACCATCTCGCACGCGTGATATATATGAAGTTGGTAACTTGGTGTGAATGTAATATGCATTTACGAGCGAGCTAACTACAACAAACAACGCTAAAAGACCGTGGAGATGGTTAAATGGCAACCGTATTCCGATTAACATCTTGACCCTGATTCAGAGGGTCAAGATGTTAATCCGACCTGATTCGTTAAGGTAGTCAGTCATACAGCATAAAAATGTGTACTAACATTATGACTCATCGCAAAATGTGTACTCGTGTACACTTCAATCCCACTCTCAAATTACATTCAAAAATCAAGTTTAATTTCGACAAATTTCGATCGGCCCCGACTCGAATCATTGGACCATTGGCTCATTGGCTCAAGCATCCCGCAAAAATTTAAATCTGTTCGTAAATTATGCCTGCAATTGGTCACGCATCGGCAAATGCCACGAATAGAGAAACGACTCTAAAAATATACATGGCAGTTATTCGGTGCGTATGGATATAATACCTTAGACGCACGAATATCATCGGGGAAGAATAGTGAGAGTCCACCCATTTTACAAATAGGCGTGGTCCGGAAGACGACATATAAAGCTGAATTTAAACCGGCGAAATGTGAATCTAATGTCTTATTCAGACCGTGGTTGGTTCCTGTCTGCGAGTTTTCGTCCATTGCCTTGCGTGACGTGGAATAAATGTCATGACACTAATGTAAAAGACGCCCTCTTCAATAGTCTGTGAATTTCTGTAGATCAATAAACAACAACAACCTAGCACCATTAAGATAAGATTCATATAAACAACGGACTTCATGAACGTCCATGCTACAAAATTGTAATATACAGTTTGATATCTTTTGGCGATATTAGTGTGAATTGTGTGTATTGTAGGCGTTAGTATTTAACATTTTCAGGAAAATAAATCTAACATATCAACGCAGAGAGCAAATTGTTAAAAAGTACATACTCGAGACTAGTTCATAATTGTTAGACTAGCAAAATTACCCATATATTTTGTGTAATATATCGCGGATATGTGTTGTATATTTCTGATTTTATGTTGTGAATTATATATATTATTATCTATGACTGTTTAATATCATGGATGGCATACTCTAGGATGTCTCTATCTTTTACATCGTGATTGGTAAACAATGACAGTTTTATATTGTGCCTTTTATATTGTATTACGTATATGTGTTCTATATCGTGGATTATATATTTCGTATTCATTTTCAGATTCTATATTGCAGGTTGAATTTTACATGTTATTGTTACGTTTTATTGCATATTGCAAATTGTATACTGTTTGGTATATTGTGTATCGGGCTCGTATCGTTGAAAAATTGTATATTTTTCATTTTCAAATTTGGCATCCAAAAACCAAGTCTTAATCTAAAATAAGAATGGAAAAGTTTATGAACAATCATCTCATTTGGATGTCAATCAAATTTACTCAACATTGGCGAGTGAATCGACAGTCCAAAAATGTGTCTCACGCGTAGTTCTTCTATTCTAATATCTGACTAGCACAGCAATTCACATATCTAAAAAAACGATAAGAATTACATCATGTATATTATACATTGCAAAATGTGGAAAATCAAAAACACTCGCATCGTTCCGTAAAATTGAAGTTCAGCCAAACCGTGCCGAATTATAATAAAACGAATCACGAATCGGCCATTTTTCATCACGTGAGGCAATTAAAATATTTTACGTTCTATGAAAAAAATCTGTTCACCGAGACGGTTGTGGTTTTATATTTATAAAAGTGCCTAACCCAATGAACCAGTAATCATGGCTCAAATCTCTGGAACAATCTAAAGTGGGCTATTTAGTCTAAACGTTGAAGCATTAACGGTCGGTGGTTTTTATTGTAAGAGAAACGAGAGCATAACGATAAAAAATTTGCCGGTACAGTGACGATACTTGGTCGAAATTAACTCAATAAACAAGTGGGCCATTCTGATTCAAAGTTAAACAATTAATAAAGTCAACCTTTTTAGTATCAAAGTGAAACAATACTGAGAGCTTTCAATACTGAATGAAAGTAATAAAATTGAGTCAGTTTTTCATGGAACATTAAGTAGCTGTACGTTGCCTCGCCAGTCACAAACTAGTCGTGCTACTGAGTCCTCGTTCGCGCCTTGTCTCGCGCAAGCCACCAAATTTACTAGTTGCTTCGATGACGACATTGTCTTTATCTTCGGTAGGGCGACGCAAGGCACGGGTCAGTAGTTGTCAGCTGAAATGCTCACTTGGTATTTAGGGAACTTTCGCTGTAGCAATTTCACGGCTATCCTGTGGTCCGCCCGTCCGTACGCCTGTAATATTCCATGATTGTGGATAGCGTGAATGTAATAAACAAAAGAGAAAAGGGGGAATATAAAGCTTTGGCGCTACTTTATAATCAAATGTAGGACTTACTAAATTGCGGTAAAAGTAACAGCGCGTAAAGGCAAGGGCAAGTGTCTAACGACTTAATCCTTTAACCTGAATGGTAGAAAATCTCCAGGGTTGCCAGTATATTTATCTATGGTGTTTATCTGCATAAAAAGTGCTTTAATCCCGCATCCCTCTTCGGCTCTGAGTAGCCCTATGTATGGGTTTCTCATGTCACAATGTTGTGCTTTAGATTCTTTTATGCTGGCACCAGGCATTTTGCCGGCATGACCCGTCTATTTGCAGCTAAGCCTGGTACAATTCTTGAAAATGCCATAAGATGGCCCTTCTGAAATACAAACTCGCCTGCGTACCCCTGGTTCGAGATTTCAACACTCTGCACCTCCATTTATGCTATATATAACGAGTCAGCCTACACTAACTTAGGTGAAGAAGTACCCAGTTTAGAGACACTGCAGTCATAATTGTTTTTATATAGCTTATTTACTACAAAAATGTAAAAATGGGGTGGGGTGAAAATCTCAGCTTCTATTGCCCCTCGGCAGACTCTGTGACACCTCTGGTCCATAGCTTATGTACGGTTTCTATACATTCCGGATATTGCCAGCACTAATTTAGCTACACACGGGGGCGGAAGGGTGGGGAGACAAGGCTGAGTTGGCTTAGTTGCCAGAGGTCAAGAAAATATTCATTAACATGCGGGCAGGGCTTGGTGTAGCGTTACTATGACGACATTAGCGCAGCACTACCACCAAGCCGTCTCACTACGCAATATTCCCAAAATCTATTTCCTGCGTTGGTTAGCCCGACCTGCGATTCGCCGAAGACTTGGATGGTTTTCTTGGACGCATTGTGCAGGATCCAGCCCCCACCCACGCACTCGCAGTCCAGCCCGGTACACTCGATGTCGGGTGTGCATGTGTCGTAAATGTCGGCTGTAGATAGAACCATGAAAGGAAATTAGCCAGATGCAAAATACAGGACTCATCCCTCTTGGTTACCACTTACCAGTGTTTAAAGATCTTTTATTCTTCTATATAAGGATTTTTATAATTTGACCAGCAGCTTTAAATAAAAACCTGTGACGAGTTATAGTGCTTTCACTGTTCGCATTATCAAATTTGGTTCAAGATACCGTATTGAGAACCGGCTGAGACGCAATTTGAATATCTCTTTATACAGTCCAACAAGTTTTTGATTAGTTCAATACACTCAATCGGAAATACTATCGTGACGTGATGAGGTAGCTGACAAGCGATCTAAACAGTGAGCAGCAACCTAGATAAATGCTAGCTTATCGTTTGGCTAAACTTTCAACGTTGCATCAGATCGGTGCGTTGAACATACTCTTAAACTTTTGGGCCGATTTAGGCAGGAAATGTCGAAGTATGTCGCGTGAGCAGACTAATGGGTAGAAACAACTTCATAGTGTTAAGGCTCGATTACAGGGAAATTGCAGAAATTTGTCAAAATACAAACAGGTGAGTGAATCATTCGCTGTCTTGCTATAAACAATAATTATCTCTGCCAATGCACTGGCGTAACCTACTTATGATACACCTAAAGAGAGCTATGATTTTGGGGATATTTCGTTATCTTAACTTGTTATCAAGTTTACTTCCGAATAATTCTACTGGTTACGAATTATGCCAAAATTCCCAAGAGTTCCGAATTTTTGGAGAATGCTCATAAATCTGCCATTTTGCCTATCAGCCATGGCTACACCCACGAAAAGTTTATTCAGCATCTCACTGCATAAAAACCTAACTATTGTTTAGATTAAATAATTACAACAACTTATTATACATTTTAGTATTGGAATATGTCTGATGAAACCAAAACTAACGATTACGATTAACTACAATTGAGAATTAAATTTTGAATGGAGTACCAACTGCAGCTGGACAGTGATGACCGCTTGGTCGTAGCCCACTTGGTATATACCTCGGCATTCTATTCTACAAACGGCAGTAGTCGATTCGATTTTTATCCATCATTTTCACTAGTATTTTACGTTACTAAGATGGTGGATTAAGATTTCTATCTCGGTGACTAACTTTTATCAACACATCAGTGTTAGTGTACCTCATTGAAACCATCATTTGCAATTATTGTCATCCGAAAACTTCGCGATAAATTCTAGGTACTGACTCAAAATGACTGCACTATCTGTTTACCCAGAATTTATCCATGATCGGCACCACAAAAGATACAATCGTGTTTTCATACTTCTCTCAAATGTCTATAAGTGCTTACGAATATATCATACATTCGGGGCACGGAATTACGCTGCATGAGGTATAAATCTTTTGCGGATTCCCTCGATTATCTCCCAACTAGCTCGCGCGATTTCTATACCGAACTCGTGATGTAGAGCGTGCGTTTTGACGCGATTAGACACGAGAATCGCGCGAGAGATAGCGGTAAGCAATATAATGGCGCAAAGGATGTGGCTTTTGATAAACAGAACAATCGCATTACGGCAATGGGATATCGGCCTGCTGCTGTCAGTCAGCCAAAAGTTTGTTTGTACTCGAGAATGAGATAACTCGCGAGAAGTGAATCAAGGAGCGGAAATTTGTTGAATGGACGGGGTGCAAGCCAGTCCATCATTCTGCATCACTCAGCCACGAGAGCATAATTATGTTACTATATATTATGTATACTACGATGGTTCGATGTTTTGTATGTTTTCGGGTTAAACCATGGCTGATGCAATTTTTATTTATGCTGGAACAACGAGTAGTAACTGGTACATGAGTGTATTTATGTAATCACACTCTCAATACAATGGAAACAATAATTGTGAAATTCAACTGGATAGAGCTCCTGCTCATTTCACCCCTGTTGTTTGGGCTTATCTGAACGGAATTTTTTACCAACAGATGTATCGGTCATGGTCCTGTCGACTCATCTGCACCAATGGCATAGCCTCCAAGAAGCCCCCAACTCACAACTTGTAACAATTCTCTTTGGGGATATATCAAGGATTTTACTCTCTAAAAATCGGTATGACACTAACGAGCAGTTAACGTCTGTTCAATAGCTTCAATAGCAACAATAACTCGACCTAAGTTAAGAAAAACGTCACACAGAGAACTTGGCGACGTATAATTTTATGCAGTGAAAATGATGGAGCATGCATGGATGTTCTAAACATATATGGTAGGGAGGGAAGGACCACCCTGTACATCATAAATATTTAAGTTAGCCATTTAAGTTATCCATTTGATAGCCATGTGTTAAAAGGGCACTATAAATCAATTTCACTTCATTTCAAGTTTAAAGTTTGTGATAAACGTTTTTGATTTCTCTGCTTATGTGGCCTGCTTCATTATTGGGAAAGGTTCTTAGAAGAATTGTTTGAAGTGTACACCGTGTTCCTTGACATGGTCGTTGACGTTTACGCCACTGGATGATCAAACTGTCAATTAAGTGCTATGAGATCATTTCTTACTCCGTGATCCATGATGTTCCTTTGCAATTCATCGACATTATGGATGCGCCCTGTATTATATACGCATTCCTGCAATGTACACCATATTTCATAGTCTACAGTATCAAGGTAGGGGCTATTTGCTCACCAGTTTTCAGGTTCGATGTAATTTAAGACGCAGGTATTGGGGTATTCCCGCCTAATCCGTGCAATATGCGAACGAGCTCAATCCTGCTTGCAGGATATAGTCATTGTAGGAAATGGTTCGAATGTCTAGTACTGGGCCATCTCTAAGAACACGATGATGACGACGATAATAATGATGATAATAATAATAATAAATAATAAAGCAGTTATTTATATACCACTCTCTTCCATGTGAAATGTGTTCTGAAAGCGGTTCACAGTGAAGATGAAGATAAAGTACGATGAAGGGAGTTTAGCACAAAAACTGAATAAGAAAAGTAAACAACTTCGGTCAGCTAACACAGTCAGATGGTGCGATTTGAGTCGTTGCTTGAAAATCGAGAAGGCACGTATGTGCCAAAGCTCAAGGGGGAGATTGTTCAATAGGATAAGACCCGCATAATGAAAACAACGGTTATGAGTGGTAGAAAGGCAGCATCTCTCAATGGAAACCTGAGACTGAGATGCCGATCTGAGCTGACGAGAGGGAAGATAAATAGTAATCAAGTCATTAATATAAGTCAGACCACTGTAATATTCTGCATTTGACTTTGCCCCTCTATTATTGAAGACCACCCCAGTCGGATACCAACTGAGATCATTACCTTCTGTAAAGTAGGATTTGTCTTTCAGTAGTCTCTCAATTGTGACATCGCATTTACCATGGTAACATACTGCATTTGACTTTGCCCCTCGATTAGTGAAGACCACCCCAATTGGATACCAAATGAGATCATTACCTTCTATTAAGTGGGATTAGTCTTTCAATAGTCTCTCAATTGTGACATCGCATTTACCCGTAGATGCAGTGTCAACTCAGTAGCTGTGAGTGTTTACATGAGATTTTACGGTGAATAAATTCTCATGCCATATGCGATCAATGGAATGCGACAAGAATCAATCGACACAGGAACCATTTCGATTGCACATATTATTCTCTTTTTTTAGCCTCCGATACCTTCCGAACTTCGCGATGCTTGACAGACTTCAGGTTCAAGTCACGCTCTATTATTTATCGGACCAACGACCACTCGATGCCGTGAACGTTCTCAATCTCATGAGGACTTTTGTGGATAATTTCCGTATTGGCTCAATACAAGTTGTTCAATGAGTTAATTTTGTCCTGCGTCTTTATTAATGTCACTCACCCACCCACCCCTCCCCTAGCTACGATGGCGATCCCATGAACAAATTGACTGAATGTGAATCTATGTGGTTAAGTAAAAATAATGACTGCTCATTCGATAACATCAACAGCTGAAAGCAATAAAAATGTACATATACAGAATTCATGATTCAATATTATATCACGAAAAATGAATATAAAACCTTATTGACAAACTTAGGTAGCTTATATGATTAACAAGAGATTGCACCTGATGAAGTATACATGTAAACGAAAGCTTGCGTTAGTCATAACCTTAGTTGGTCAATAAGGTGTTACCTTCACTTTTCATAATATACAATATGGTCACAGGCAAACCACATCTCTTCACTGTTGTTGTATTGTATTCCAAAGTTATACTAGCATCGTAACTATTTACGATTACGACATCTACCGGTAAAAGACTATAATCACATCAGGTACATTTAGTCAATTAATTCAATATTCCGTATTGTAGATGGAAGTCAACAAAGCAATATGTGAACTGAATTTGAAAACTGCTGACTGTAGTAAAATATCTAATATTTTCCTACAAGATTGAAATTTTCGATGTATTTTCACCCGCAATAATTTGGTCTCGCTATCGTGGCACAATCCCTGGATTATGATACTATGATTACTAGCCAAGATACCCAGGATTTCGAGATCTCGGTATTGCAAACCCTACACATGAGTAGTCCGAGTATTTAGAAATAACAATTCATAAACATGAAAACTGAGATAAAGGACAATTTATGGGATGTTAATCTCTAGTCCATCTCCTGCACATAAAACCAGACAAGTGGTAAAAGTATTCATAAACAAAATATATATAGAAGAAAGATATAGAGGACGATTTATCGGATGTTAACTTAATCTTTTGCCCATGTACCTGAATGCATTCTGCAATTTTGCACAAAATATCTCTACTCTTGAAAACTTAGCAACATTCTGAGATGATGGTCGGGTCCTTCACGTTTTTTTTCTTGCGGTTTGAGATAGACTCACCTATATTAAACTGCGAGATGTTTGAGTCATTATCTCATATCATCATAGTCACGTTATTACATAATTTAACTTAGTAAAAGGTAAGTTTGGTCTAAGGTAATGTTGCGTTTAATCCTGTGTGTATATAAACAAGAGGCCCAAGAGGCCTCAAGGCGCTCTCCTGGAAAAAAGAGAGAAAAATGAACATAAAAATGAAGACAGAAGAAGAAGCCAAGGATAACAAAGAGACTGCTTGACATCAAAAACAAAAGGCTAAAGAGACCCGACATTACCCATTACAATACTGAAACAAGACAAGGGGCCAAAGAGATGCGAAAATTACGATACTGAAACTAGACAATAGGCCAAAGAGACCCAACAATACCCATTACGACACTGAAACAAGTACATACAGATTTGTGGAAAAAATCTTGGCTGAAATCACATCTAATTGCCAAAATAGAGATGCCCTAAGCAAACTTGAACGAGACCTACACAGACAATATCTGCAAAATTGCAGACCTTCGCACTAGGCAGACATGGAGATAAGGATTTTCAAATGAAAAAGCCAATATAAATTACCCCCCTTTGCTCCCATGACATGATGCTGAATATATCAATTTATTGAGTCAAAAGATACTAACCCAAGGGTAATATCTGCCAAATTGCAGACCTCTGCGATAAGCGATTTTTGGGAAAAACTTTTTAAAATAAAAACTACTAACATCGACATAAGTTACTTCCCTTAGATGCAATGACGATACCTTGATCTGTCAACTGAATTACTCACTAGCCACTTCTGTATTATCAATATCGTTATGTCAATATTGATAGCATTTATTGCCTTTGGATATCAGATATGCGATAAATACCATGTTAGAAACATGGATATTTTATAAACTTTGTATATTTTGCCCCAAAACCGAAAGATTGTCTGCTTTTCTTGCAGTGCTATTGGCTCTGTAGGAATTCCTGCGTAAGACAAATTGCGGACTAGAAACTTGGACATGCTCTCCAGTACTACGCCACACTTACCAGGTACAACAAGTCGACTCCTAATAAATCTCTCCATGAATGGATTGGCTCCCTATAGACGCAAGCCAATTGCTCAGAAAGCAAGAAAACTATCTTCAGGTGGTACGCAGCAGTAGTATTAGCTACCGGAATATCTAGATGAGAATTTACTACGCTAGAAGTACGGCAATAACAGGTGCACTCACAGCAACAGTTCCTGTGGATATAAGAAATAGAAATACATCCTGCTGACAGGCTGACAGATTTACTCAAACATGACACAGAGAGGGACCTGACATTTTCATGATTCAATACATCTGTAATATTACTATCCAATTGGGAAGTCTGTCAGATGTGATCAGTGGCTAAATGGAATTATCTTATCAGCTGTCAATAATCACAATTACTTTGGATGACTGCGGCATAATTTTCTGATGATTGATAATTCATGACTATAGATTTATTGACGAACAGATGCGGAAGGAATTGGACTCAAAGGGTAGAGGTCATGAAATAAAAATTGTCTAGTTAATATGCCAGTATCAATTATCGGCTGGAGTTAGAAAATGCTGGAGATAGTGGGTGCTGAAGTTAACAAGTGCTGGAATTAGCGAATACTGGAGTTAGTGAATACTGGAGTTAGCGAATACTGAAGTTAGGGAGTGCAGGAGTTAGCAAATACTGAAGTTAGGGAGTGCTGGATGCTGGAATTAGCGAATACTGGAATTAGGGAGTGCTGGAGTTAGGGAATACTGGGATTAGCGAATACTGAAGTTAGGGAGTGCAGGAGTTAGCAAATACTGAAGTTAGGGAGTGCTGGATGCTGGAGTTAGCGAATACTGGAGTTAGGGAGTGCTGGAGTTAGGGAATACTGGAGTTAGTGAATACCGAAGTTAGGGAGTGCTGGAGTTACCGAATACTGGAATTAGCAAGTAGTGGAGTTAGAGAGGGCTGGAGTTAAAAATACTAGAGTTTGAAAGTGCTGAAGTCATGTAATTAATCTCCAAGTATACTCTGACCAGTATGCCAAAAAAGTAAAAATGGCTAAATTGCCCAAAAACATGTTGGAGGAAAAAACTTTATCCATTAGATTTGGTTATCTCCAGCGTATCAACGAGCGAGAAATTCCATCTTTCCATTCCCAGCTCCTGTAAAAAATCATGACAATCCAAACATACCAATTAAGTCGATCCAAGTCCAAAAAAATACACTAAGGGGAGGCCTGTAAAAGGCCATTTCTGGTGCAGACAATGAATGATTCTTTCCAAACTGACCGATCTTTTCACACACATGTATGCATGTCTAAAATGGGGTGGGAAAGTTTCCTTCAAGAATTTGAGTTTGTGATATGAATAAAAATCGTTGTTTTTAATTGTGGTAAAACGATGGGATAAGATAAAGCATTTCAAAAGCAATGATGTTTAGATAGATTAATAATTTATCAACAAGATTAAATCTACAAGTCTTACTTCTACATTTCCATACATGTGTGTGTCTACCTTTGTATGAATCAATATGCAAGACAATAAATCTCATAGTGGTCCATACTGCAATATCTGTATTTCGTAACAACTCTATTACACAAGTTGGTCTTCCACATGTCCATATGTTTCCTTAAGTCCAAGATTTGTGTCTCTATTCTGAGTGTGTAACTCTGCGAATCCCTTTCAAGATGAAATGCCAGATGTCATGGGGCATCAAACAGCTCTAGAAAACATGTAGCCGGGTAATGGGCCATTAGGGAATACTACAATGCCGTTGACTTTAGTATATCACTGCAAGAGAGACCATAAAATAGCATCAGCATCTTTGTGGGTGCCCTACCCATTCACCAGGAAGCCTCCCAATGAATGCCAAATATTTCGGGGATGGTTCTCTCCTGTACAATCTGCTGAGGAATCGACAATAAATTGCCCGTTATTTGTTTTTTATCCAATACTATATGAAGCCAGGGATTCTAGTATCGCTACAAGATTACATAAACATCTGGTTTTACAACCGTAACTTATAAAAATAACACTCGCGCCTAATGTACGCGCAAGAACAAGATGTACAAAACACAATTTTCAGTCTTCAAATAGTGAAAAACTAAGACATCTTGAGTTAATATAAATAGCACATTAAATGTTAATGCCAAGATGCACGAAACTAAAACATACTTCATGCTAGTCTTGAAATTTTGCGTTGTGCCGCTGTGCTGCCTCTGAACAGTGAGATACCTAAAACAGTTTCTGACAATTTTCTCCAGATTCCTACCATCTTTGTCGATCTTTTAGAGACCTACATTGTACTAATTTATTATCTCCAATCACCAACTAAATATTTTTTGTCATTATTTCTGTAGGCCATCTTTATTACTGTATCACATAAAATCGCTGAATAACATAATGTTTTTACTGCGCATTTGCACTGAAATTTATATGTATGGTACTCTATATGACAGTAGATAATGTAGGCAGATAAGTAGACTAACATTACAGGCCTAGGTTATTCAGTGTTTACTCATGTAAAGTGCGTTTGACAGCTGAGCTAAGACGTAGAGGTCAGTTAACGTAGTGGTTAGAACTTTGGACTTAGAAACCCCGAAAAACCTGGTTCTATTCCTGCTCCATCAATATACTAGCTATGGCGTTCTTTAGGGCAGAAAGCACCGTTAACCTTTGTGGCATGGAAGCCTGGGCAGCCCTTACAAAGTGGTTCGGTTAGGAATTTTCCCTCTGACATGGCTGTATTTCAGATATTCTATGGATGGTCTCAATGCCGCTTACCTCCCCGCTATGTCATCATCCCACTATAAATAGCTATCAATTATCATAGACTTAGTGGAGTGTGCGACATATGTGCTCCC
>WURV02086220.1:0-20586 GCA_011762755.2 Epimenia babai | reverse complement strand
ATTTTCTTATCGATTTTATGTTTTTATGTATACATGTGTATTTATATTTCTAGATTCTAAAGTACATAGTGTATCGTTGTCTACGGATTGTATTAATTATTGTAAAATGTCTTCTGTCGTACTTCAGTGTTACCAAGGAGCACTATGAAATACATCTATTATTGTTATCTATTGCCTTCGAGTTTCTGTTTATTATAGGCTCGTGTTATTTTTTGTCGGCCTGGGGTACATAATTTCGTAGTTATAATTAATTACACAGTGTGCCAGCTGGTCGTGTGCGTCGACGGATCCGAACACATTACGAAGAAAATGTGGGATGCTCAGTTGGAAGCAGTCAGAACTATTGCCCGCACTCTTGTCACAGAGGATCGAACTGGAAACTCTCTAGGCGTCATTGTGTACTCGAACAGCGTCACTTCGGAATCTACACTTGTTCCGCGCAAAACACAGCGAGTACGACGTATTACTATCCGATTAACTTTCTCCCCACGTATAAGTCTTAAAATGTTAAAGTCAAACGTAGCTGACAACAATATATATAATATGAAGTATATCTGATCATCCTCTGTCTTTTTTCCTACATATCGATGGAATTGGGTGTATAGTATGACACGTTATGTCAATGGTTTAGAATTCTGCAATTGAGACTTGGTTGAGTAATAAAAAAGCGACCATGTTAAGATTGTTTTGATGGTAATTTCTTCACGTTACGATCTGGTAAAACAATTTTCCACGTCGTATTCGCTGCCAAATTTAAAAAATTATCTCAGATTTATGTAATATGTCTTAAAATTTGTGTTTAGCAACACCTGTGACGAACAGCTGTGTTATGAAACAAGATTTTTTAGTTTTTCTCACACAAACACACACACACATTGAGAAAGACCGAGATATTGCGTTACTGTAAAGTCCCTGAGATCATTACGTGGCAATATTGCAGGTGCTGTGGTCTTTATTACCTCTTTTAAAGTTGCCTGTTCCATTTTCTCTTTTTAAGTAGATATCTTGTTAATTGACATCTGGTTATTTCCAGAGTCGACGGAAGGAATTTCCTATGCGATATAACTACCGTGGTCAAACTGCTAAGGCTTCTATTCACAGATTCTCATATCAAAGATAGCCCAACTCTACAAAAGGCCGGGTATCACCAATATCCACGCCTGTCTCGACCGCGCCATCAACGGAGTCGGGTATTTCGCTCAAAAACCACGTGGCGCCACCCACAGGGTTCTCGCCTTCTTCACTGACGGGAACTCTGCCGACCGATCTAAAACCGCTCAGCATTTATTCCTAGCTCGGATGTTGGGTATCCGGACGGTCGCTGTAGCTGTCGGCGAGGACGCCAAATACGACGATGTCAAGGAATGGGCGAACACAGCCACGCGAGTGGAGAGGGTGCCGTCCTTTGCCGCTTTGGCTGCGGATGTATCTTTACTCAACAGTTTCTGCGCGGGTACGTTCATACATTTCTTTTTCCCGTGCTCCAGAACGTAATTTCGAGAATCCATCGTTCTAAAAAACATATAAAAGCGACTATATGATATTTTTTGGCAGTATCTTTATCGACTTTAGCAAGTCTTTATGATCTGTGGAGGCATTTCAGTGTAAATCTATGCCACTGGAAAGTGCTCTCCATTCTGTCCTTTAATCGAACCATTAAGTGAACCGGCCCAAATTTTTTTACGAACAGAAAAAATGTATTCTTCCTAGATTACGTACATTCACATGTATTTAGTTATGATCTTAGCCCCTTATTCGCTTATAAATAGATTGTAAATATCAGCTGTTAGTCTTACATGTCCGTGAATATTAGACGTTATGGCAGGTCTAAGCTGTTAAAAGGGCACGATAAATCAACAAAATTTTATTTTATTTTATTTCTTATTTATCCCCCTTGCACACCCACCTTTGTTCCTACTACTTGTCTGCTTGTAATATTTTTCTGACCACCTGTTGTTTTCTTAATACCTTTTGACAGTGTCACTTTATTTGCCCACTTTCTAGCTCTACACGCTGCGTCTGTTCTTTGTTCATACACCTTTGTCTTTTTTCCACTCCAGTCGTAGCTTTGATCATATCCTTTATTGTCTCCTTTGTGATCTTTGTAGTTACAGCGCGATTTTGGTCGAGCGATTTTAAAAAGAGATAATGCTATCTCTCGACATAGATTTATTTTTATAATCATAAAGTGTATGCTACTCATTGAAACCCTATTTTTTCAAAGAGGCTAAATACACACTTCACAAAAGGAAGTGTGACCTTATAAGTTCATTGTCTAGATGGTGGAACCCAAGACTGGTCATTTAACGGCGATAGGTTCTCTTCGTCGGTATTTTGTTGTGCTTGAGCACTAGATATGATACGATACTGTTATTTATTCAAATTCTAGCCGAGATGTCCGTTTGTTTTCTGTTTATGTATGTAACGATTACATAAGTACTTAATAGATATTTTAAAAACATTTTACCTCGACATGAATTCGAAATTAAAACAAGGTGTATACATTAAATTTGAATTAATGCACTGCATAACACGCGGTCAAGTCGTTCGAAATTTCGAAATCGATAAAAGGATGGTAAGCGGAGAATAATAAGAATTTTAATGGATTTCTGTCGCAAAAATTATGTCACGATGACATGAATTAATATTTCACTGGGAGAATTGATTTGTGGGATGACGTTGGCGGGTTGTGAAATGCGAGTTGCGAATTTTTTGTTAGACCAGTTACTTTTCAAAGCTGAACAGCGTGACGTTAAATGTGTCTAGACTCGAAACTCGTCATTTAATGTTTATATATTAAAAACTGAACAGTACTCGTATGTCCCGATCGTTTATGGCTCACTGCTAGAAACATCAGTGCGGATGAAATGGGTGCGCAGAGCGAAATAACACGTTAGTTTTATCACCCAAATGCATTTTTTTCTTATAAAACGCGGAAGCAATTTATCTTGCGTGTGCAGCCTTTATGCGGCACGACACGGACATATCGATAAACGATGGCCTCTTTGAAAGTGTCGTATAAAAAACTAACCGATGACAGGTTGAACACAAACTAATGGGTTTCCTAAATTCACAGATAAGCTTTTCAGCCAGCTATAACAGTAATTTTAAATGCACATACGTTCTGGATACCCGAACAAAAATAACAGCAAAAAACAGCCGTCTGCGCCGATCATATAGTTCCACACATCGTTGATTTTCTTGTTATGTGATTGTGCAAACCTTGTACAAGGTGTATTTAAAAATGCTTTGAGACATGCATGAAACCACAGCTAGACTGGGACCAGTTCGTGCGGTGGTTTACTCGTAAGGCGTTTAAACCCAGAAGGCCCTGATTAAATTCTCGGGATAACCAGTTTACCAGCTATGGCGTTTTTCGGACAGAATGCACCTTGAATCCCGGTGCAAATGGTCTATATGGGTAGTCTTTGCCCATTGGATTTATTTATGGCTTTTGCTTCTCTGGCGGCTGCGATCCAGATGCTCTATGGATTAATATAATGAATTTGTCGTGATAACCACATTTATAGGCTGGCTTTGTAAAGGGCCAAAATGAACACATTGTCAATTAGCCTATAACTAGATACATGCATAGCTAGACTTATTTACTACGTGCCATAATTATCTATTAAAACTAACTCGTACGTGATCGACCAATATTTGAACATGATATAAATTTAGTACAGAAAATTGACTCATTGGGTAATTATTATATACAGCAACTACGGACATCATCAAAACTGACCGTTGAAAAAATATTCAGACACATAATAACGGTGATTATTATTAACATCATATATAATGAAAAATACAGGGTGTTGTATTTGAGTAGATTCAAGAGAGATGTAATTGCTTCTTGAAGGAGTGTACTGAATTTAGTGATTTAGAAGAATCGTTCGCATTATTTTCATATTTTTGCCCCCGACTGAGCGAATGAAATACGATGTAGGAGTGTGCGCTGACATTAATGTTTTCTTTTTTCGCCTGGTGTTTGAAATATTCAATGCAAAGTAATCGAGTAGTATCCTACACGGTGATGATACTGTATTTTATACTCGAAGCAGAATACATTTGAGTTTATAAAATTATTTAGGATAAACTGTCATTGCGTCAGAAAATCTAAATTCTATTTTGCCGTATTAATGGCCTTATTAATCATCGAGGATGTTGTTTGAAAGAAGCGGCGTGACATGACAACTTAATTGTTATTTCATACGTCCCCTGGCCTACATTGCACTAAGTCAAGCAAATCAAATGATTTAATTATACATCTTTTAGTGCGTCGATCGCTTCGGGGAAATTATGCTCGAATATTACGTTTCAAGGCTAAACTAAAGTATGTTTAATTATTACTTAATACCCCGATCAAACCGGGTGTATTGAATCAATGAGTATCGTTATAATCGATGGCTAATGGTTCAGAATTATTGAGTTTTATTAAGTATTGCTGATCATGACTTATAACGAATTTGTGTGACTCAGAAATCAGAATCGATGGGCATGACTTATAGACAAAGGGAATCACTCCAAAATTATGTATATGACATACAGACAAAGGGAAAGACTAAAGTGTACAGCCATTACCAAACAATGGTCATGACTGTACGCTGATGGTTATAGCATAAAAACAAAGGCAATTACTCGAAACTGACCGTATGACATACAAATGGGCATTGCTTATGCCAACAAACATGAATCATAATTAATGGATATTGCTTAAACAAATGAACCTGACTTATAAACGAGGGGTATTGCTTCACCCAATAGACATGTCTCCAAATCGATGGATATTGCTCAAAACAATTGATATGACTCATAGTTGCTGGGTATTGCATAAACCAATTGGCATTACTCATTAGCGTTGGGTATATCTGCGAATTAATCTATAAAATACAGATACGACGGTTCGGTATATAGGAGTTATTTGATAACTAGGGGAAGCAGTTAGTCGAGTGGTAGGAACACCGGACTCGTAACCGAAAGGTCGCGGGTTCGAAACTTCCCACTAGTTGACTTTACTGCGGTGATCCTCAGCAAGTCATTTATCCCCGATTGCTGGAGTAAACCCGTCTCTAAAATGGGTAGATGCTAGATATTATCCTTGGCGGGGTGATATGTGAGTATTGAAGGTATTGTATATGCGCTGAATAGCTGCCAAAAAACATTTCATTGTGAACCGCATCTGAGAGCCTTTCTCGGCTGATACTTGCGGTCTATAAATGTTGTACTTTACCTTTACCATTCTTTACAACTACGCCGAGTCTCGCGTCGCGGATTGGGGCACTAACGACACGCCGAGAACATCCACGCGACATCTACCGAGGGACGCGTTTATTTCAACGCTCGCGCAACGCTATTACGGAGCGTCCGCACGCGCCGAAAACGTACCGCGTAGTGTCCCGTGGGCGGCTGAGGTCGAGCGCCGGCAGGAATGTGTCCCTGTTGCGGCGGGGTGGGAGGCCTCATCGACGGCTGACCGGGGAGACTCGTGACAGACGATGTGCGGCTGCTGCGGTTGGTGCTCATATGTGACTGAAATAAGAAACATGATACACGGGCCACCAATAAACAGATAGACACCAATAGACACATAGATACCAATAGACACATAGATACCAATAGACACATAGATAGATACCAATAGACACATAGACACCAATAGACACATAGATACCAATAGACACATAGATACCAATAGACACATAAACACCAATAGACACATACATACCAATAGACAGATAGACACCAATAGACAGATAGACACAAATAGACACATAGATACCAATAGACACATAGACACCAATAGACAGATAGACACCAATAGACACATAGATACCAATAGACACATAGACACCAATAAACAGATAGACACCAATAGATACATAGATACCAATAGACACATAGACACCAATAAACACATACATACCAATAGACAGATAGACACCAATAGATACATAGATACCAATAGACACATAGATAGATACCAATAGACACATAGATACCAATAAACACATACATACCAATAGACAGATAGACACCAATAGATACAGATACCAATAGACACACAAACACTAATAGACACCAATAGACACATAGGGACCAATAGACACATAGACACCAATAGACACATAGATAGACACCAATGGACAGATAGACATCAATAGACACATAAATACCAATATATACACAGACACTAATAGACACTAATAGACACATAGACACTTATAGACACACACTAATCGGCTTCCACAAACAAACCAACCAAACATGTCATAATAGAGAAACCAACCTATATGTGGATTATCCTATCAATAGGAAAAACCAACCAATCAAAGAAACCAATGAAACGTGTCTATAAAAATATCAATAGAGAAACTAATCTAGTCTGTACATCAATTTATTAATAGAAAAACCATAAGTCTGCCAGAAACAAGAGGCTGTAGAAAACACTCCATCTGGTCATCCCAAGATCGTAGGGTGTACACTTTGGCGATCGTATGTTCACATTCAACTCCACTCTACTCTTCAATGCGCTTCCTCTTGGCATCAAAACATCTCCCACTTTTAGCATATTCAAATCAAAACTGAAAACTCTTCTCTTCTCTCGTGCTTACAAATTGACTTACTGCACAGTTCTGATGCGTATTCTTAGTTCACATTGTGTCACATATTTACATTTAATTCTTCATAATTCAAAGTCATCACCGTAATTATGTGTATATTGTAAAAGTGAACACAAATTTAAAACCACTACTAAGCATTGCAGGATATAATTTCATAAGTCTATGTTTTTTTAGGGGGCAGCTAGCGTAGTGGTTAGAGCGCTTGACTTTGGATCCAGGGTCCCTGGTTCAAATCCCGCTCTAACCAGCATACTAACTGTGGCGTTTTTCGGGCTGAAAGCACCTTAAACCCCATTGCCCATGGGGGTCTGGGTAGCCCTTGCAGTGTGGTTCTGTTAGGGATTTTTCCCGCTGACGTTTGCTGTGCTTCAGATGCTCTATATGTGATCTCTATGTCGCTTACCTCTCCGCTATGTCATCATCTCATTGTAAATAACCATTGACCTTCCATAGGATTAGCGGAGTGTGCGACATATGTAGCTCGTATGTAGACATCTGGAGCCAGTGGCGTGAATGGAAAAGGGTCAGTTGTCTGCCCAGACACGGTGGGTTTTTCATATTAGGTGTTTTCCCCCACCCATTATAAGGGAGGCTAATCAAATTGTCGTGTTAAACACATAGGCTAGCTTTGTAAAGGGTCATAAATGAAATTGGTCTACACAACGATTACTTCGATAGTCAGCCTATAAATAAATAAATAAATGTTTTCTAAGTCGCAACATTGTAAAATGTTGTCGACATCATCTTGTCTTCAATGACTAAGGGATAATTCGGCACTATAAATAAAGCCCCATTATTATTATTATTAAGCTATCCATTAATAGATGTCAAAATGACACACGATTATATACATCTAATTCGTTTCATTTAGAGTAAAATAACGCGACCATTTGACTAAAATACCTTGATGCCGTGTCCGATGTCATCGAGAACAGTAAAATCAATGGGTTTACGGACATATTTAATCGGACGCTCATTCGATTCAGGGAAGATGATGCCATTTTTGCAACCGGACGGCCGGCTTGTGGTTTTGTTAGTCGTGAGGACCCCGATCTCACGTCGAGCCACCTTTTCCTTATGAATATTCACGACCTGCGTATAGCACACGATATGAAAATTATGCATTAATAACGTAATAACGGGGTAAGGTAGTCTACGGAAGAGAGAATAATCAAAACATATATTACATTTTACTAAAAAGTTCCCTTGATACTCGCTGAGGAAAAATGGGCAATTGATATTTCAATGCGATACCTTCGCAGTGTGCAGGTATGAACATTTCACGCATGTATTAGAGTTGAAGGTGCAGAAAATTAATCATTGTCAAGTGCGAATGCAAACTCGCAACTTCTCGCATGAAAAGTCATGCTTCGAACCCCATCTCCGATGAGAGTGAACCTGCTACAGGTGATTGAAGATGGCTAAGGGGTGATGAACAAGGCTTAACTGTGAGAGATGATTAACGATGGCTTACCGGTGAGAGATGATTAACGATGGCTTACCGGTGAGAGATGATTAACAATGGCTTACCTGTGAGAGATGATTAACGATGACTTACCGGTGAGAGATGATTAAAGATGGCTTACCTGTAAGAAGTCATGAACAATGGCTTACCTGTTAGAGATGATTAACGATGGCTTACCTGTAAGAAGTCATGAACAATGACTTACCTGTTAGAGATGATTAACAATGACTTACCCGCGAGATATGATTAACGATACCTTACCTGCGAGAGATGATTAACAATGGCTTACCTGTAAGAATTGAATAGCAATGACTAACTTGTGAGAGATGATTAACAATGGCTTACCTGTCAGAGATATTAACAATGGCTTACCTGTAAGAGATGATTAACGATGGCTTACCTACAAAAAATGATTAACAATGGCTCACCTGCGACAGGTGATTGACGCTGGCTTCCATTTCAGCAACATGTGTCTGCTGTCTATCGAGCAGCTTGAGGAAGTTCGTTGCGAGGTTGTTGATCTGGTAGGCCACACTGGCGAGCGAATGCGTCGTGTAGTTACGCGTCTCATCAAGAGCCTTGCGCTTATCGATTGCCTGATGTAATGAAAATAAAATCAGCATTTGATAGACAATAATATCACATCTTGCCAAATGATGGTAAACAACAAAAGACATTTAAGCATTTAAGTCCCCCCTGTTGGGTATTGAGGTCTACCCACACTCTTTGGGACTTCATTATCGTAAATGTTGACTGATTTACATGATATTCATACTCCACCATCTCTCCTGTGTATTGTAAACTTCACTATGTTGCTTTGTTTAGGTATATACAGTAGAACACCGATTAAGCGCCCCTTGTTTTCTCACCAACCCTGCAAAAACTCCAATAGCTTAAGCCTGTAATGTAATCATAATTCTGTTAATAGGCCTAAATTATCTACAACTAACTACATGTACAGTATACAAATTATGGAGAGTGATGTTAGATAATACAACTTGTGTTACATGAATGATATAATTAAATACAAAATAAAATTAATTAAAAATTAACTTTTATTTGTAAACTTTTTACAACTCCCACCCATAACCTAAAATTCCCACTCACTTGAGACTTACCATATGTTTTCAAATAATTAGAAATAGTCGAAATACACCTTGGACTCATAACTCATCAGCTTTTACTGCTATATATCAGGTATATATATCACGTAGATGGGTACATGATTTGTGGTCTGAGGTGTGCTTTGAAAGGTAAGTAGTACTCATTAGTGTATACAAATAGCCACAAAATGTACAACTTTATTGCCTACAACAGAAACTCATGTTTTGAAATGGAATGCCTAGAAAAATTTGGATTCAAGATGATATTGTAATAATTCATTAGTTTTTCAGGTACTCAAGTAGTCCTTCTGCTATCATGTATGATTGCATTTCTTTTCATCTTCCACATAAATTTTTATTTTATTCAACAATGAAATGAATTTCACTTTAATTTCAAGGATCATATTAACTTCCGAATTCCTCGGATTTATGGTTATTCGAACACTAAGCCCGATTGTTTGGGATATCTGGCGATTTTCACAGTTTCCATAAATCTATTTGTGAGACAGCAGTACCTGGATGTAGTTACTTTCGCAGTATTGTGCAACCTTTGCCAGATTTCCATAGCTATCCTGAAGATTTTGACGGCCATTTGGTATTTCCTGCTCGATATAATGAAGCAGTTCGGCCGCCATCTTGCGAAATTAATAGCGACCCGAGTTCGACTAAGATAACAAACGTACCAGACGCAGTCAACCAAAACAGAATCGAAGACAACAGTTTTATTGATCACAGGGTTTTACATAATTTTATGGCATAGACATGCAGAGACTATGCTTCATCAACTAATACCCTATAATTATTCAAGAAGGGTCAATAATTTGTTAGTCAAATCCTACTGTTTAGTCGTATATTTTTGCTATAAAGAATATCTTCAGAGCTTGACCTTATATTTGTAATTTTACATATTTAATTATTATGACAGTCGCAGTTTTATGTACTATTACTTCACACTGTAATACTATCCATGTCTTGGATAGGGTCTGTTGTATTAACATATTTGTGAGACCAACGTATAATCAGCCAGTTTATAATAATAATTTCGTATAATAATCGTATATATGAATATTCTCTATGGGCTTATAGTTCCGATCTCACAACTCAATTCATTGTTCGAGTCAATATTTCTTAAGAAATTTTATTTTTTTAATGATTATGTTGTCACATGTTCACATTATTAACAATTTGCTGAATATAATTATGAAATAAAATAATACCAACCTCTGCCTCTCTAATTAAAAAGAGTGTATTTCAGTCTAACATATTTTTGCTTATAAAATAAATAGGAAATTAAGGCCCCTTTGACAATTATGTTAAAGATTTCTTTGAGCCTCTAAAAGGCAATCATTTACGAGTGTCCCCCAGTCAAACAGCTCTAATTTCGTAACAGTACCAATCTGACGATTAGTAATTGCATAGAACAGCACCCAATCAATTACGTGAAGAGTAGCATAATTTTAATATCAAGAGTCTGTAAGACTATTGAAAAACAAAACTCAATGCCATTCGTTGATCCACGATCAATAGTGAACGATCACTAATCAACGATCACTAGTGGCAGCCAGCAACCTTACGCTAGTCACACGAAACGGCGTAATGAATGCAGCAACCTGGCTCACAATTCCATCATTTCTTTCATGGTAGACGCTGTCCCCGTGGCTTGAAGGCAACTACCATATCATTTTTGATGGTCCCCTGTATAATCTCTTTTTTCTAATTTAATACAGATTGTTATCTGAACAACCGATAATAAAAGAGATTACACAACTGCGTAAATAATACAGAAAGGTAATAATAACACGTTATTATATTTTTCAGACAAGTGTTATCCGCATCGCAACTATGTCTTTAATAATAATAATGATGGAAATTTATTTAAAGTGCCGATTTATCCCTTGGTCATTAATGACAAGATGATGTCGACGACACTTTACAATGTTGCAACTGAAAAAACGTAGACTAATCAAATTATGAGATGCAATGCCTAGTCGTAGTTTCAATTTGCATAAACTTGTACAATCTACACATAATTATTTACCGTGATGACTTGAATTATGACGAATGAAATGTAAATATGTAACACAATGTGAAGAAGAATACAAAGAACTGTGCATTAGGTCAATCTGTAAGCACGAGTGAAGAGGAGAGATGTTTAGAGTGGAAGATGTTCTGATGCCAAGAGGAAGCGCGTTGAAGAGTAGAATGGAGTTGAATGTGGACGTAAGATCATCGAAGTTTACACGCTTAGATTAAGCATCAGAAGTCGCACACGGACATTGCCATAATGTTTATTTCGAATTGTTCCCTGACGGCTGAAGGAGAAATAAGTGTATGCTCGCTGCAGCTTCAAACTGAAATATATTTTACAAAAAAATCAAAATTCAAAATCACTCCAACGATTTATAGGGAAAAAGATCAATGATAATACCGTATGTTTCCTCCTATTTTGGTAATGAATAAAATTAGCCAGTCTATAGCGATAATGGGTGTTACCTTCGATCGATAGCCTACCCTTTAAGTGAATTCCCAAAGTCTTGGTGTCATTTCACAAAAGACTTCACCGCATTATGAGACTACGCTGAATAATAAACCCCCCTCTCGCCAAATTTACATACTGTAATCTCTATTACGTCGTTAAAATAGTTAAGTTTACCACAGTCTGTCGTGCCCGAACTTATGTTATCTCTTCTGCTTTATGAGGGGTAATTTTGCGTCGACGTACACCAAACTGCATTAAATTACAAGGATTCGTGAATCGCGGTAAGGCCACAAAGGTGTAATGTTTCGACGAGTAACAGGCCGTTTAATGCACCCACAGATATTTGTAATTAACTATTCAAACCATCGAATTATATGTCCAAAGCCGAAATATACGTTAAAAATCTTCTAGGTATTATCGGGGTAACCGTAAGGATGAAGCAGGTAGTCGAGTAGTAAGAGCGATATACGGGTCGGCTTTTCTGTTATGATCATCAGCAAGTCTTTTATTCTCCATTGCTGTAGTAGACACTTCTCTGATATAGGTGGATGATGAATCTCATTTTCCCGGGTGATATGCTTCTATAGAAGATATG
The DNA here is from genome assembly GCA_011762755.2 of Epimenia babai. Taxonomy (NCBI): domain Eukaryota; kingdom Metazoa; phylum Mollusca; class Solenogastres; order Cavibelonia; family Epimeniidae; genus Epimenia; species Epimenia babai. The sequence goes on along the minus strand of WURV02086220.1, from coordinate 8,321 downwards.
TAGCTGGGTTAAAAGCTGCCATAAACTCTCATTGTTAACCGCATAAGACTTATACTTGCAGTCTATAGTGTAGGTTACGGTAGGCTATGGGTACCACCAACTCGTAATTTTGTATTGATTACAAATAACCTTTCGCATATACACACTTTCACCAGCTTCACCGGGTGATGTAGCTGTGTAGCACCTACTCCATATGACACCCGATGCTTTTATGTCTAAAATGTTGTATTTTGCACTTTTTATGTACATCGATATTCTTCTAATATCTGCTACTGTAACATCGAAGATCTTCGGAGTAGTTATCTACGACGGTGTTCGCTATAACACGGGTCACCATAGACCGAAATCAGCCGTTGGATAAAATTTAAAAAATAACTCGTTAGGCCTATATTTACACAATGGAATCAAAGATGGGTTATTTTAATGATATTTCAATTAAGTATATTCTTTGTTAATCCGTAATTAATATATTTATTTAGTTTATTCGTTATTAAATTTCCAGTGGCGAAATTATTACGAGCAAAAATCCCCGTATTGCGTAAAAGCGAAACAAGACTCTTGGTCATATTCAACCAATATCAATCGTACAATGAGAGAATCTGCAACGACGACATTAAGGATTCTGACATTTTTGGTGTTCAGACGACGGCGTCGCGGTTGGAACCCATGCAGAGCATGCGCAGAAGATTTGACCCATATTGAACAACGTCGAAGATGACTCCGCCGAAGATTAACGTCCATAACTGCTAGTAATCAGAACGTTGAACGATATGTAGGAAACTTTTATAACTAAAATTATTTCACAGCAAAGCCGTTCACGGAAATGTAAACCATGCAAACAAATAAAAACAGCAGGATAATCTATATGGATTTAAGTGAAAATAAATTGATTTCATCATAAAGCGAGACCAAAACGCATTAATTATAGGTGGAACAAAGCTCATGTTGGGGTAAAGCGAGATATATATCGAGATAGAATAAAAAACATAGTTCAAGCGATTATATAAATGGAATGTTGCAGTCTCATAGCTGTACTGTGAATAATTTCATATCAATCGGAATGTTGACACACATTCTCGAGAGTAATACGAATTTTCAAGTGATATTTGCATAAAAAAATCCGAATACAAAAATATGTCACGACATTGTTAAAAATTTCCTATTCAGTCAATGGCACGTCTAACACTTACACGAATGTTATGCTGCCGCGGTTATGCCCATACAAGGTATATTTATAGATAGACGTATAAACCGGAATACAATGACTAAAGAAATTTTATCTTTTGTAGAAATTTTACTATATAGGTCATTTAATGATGCGTAGTATTACAGTATGACACTAAACCACGATGACCTCCAGGCTTTGGACCTTCACGCTTTCGACCTTCACCTTGGACGGTCGTATTGCGATATCGATGAGGCACTTTTAAGTTAAGTCGCAAGTGAAGTCAATAAAGAGCGCACACACCTATTACCTACATAGAGTACTGCAAACATGCGACATAATCACATACGATTTTACTGCGTCGTTAACATACTTTATTACTCGATAGGGACTCGTGTATAGCATAGAAAGACTAAAGTTTGGAATCGACACGCCTCAACCTTGCCTTAATCATGAATACAAGCGGATATACACCGGCCGTAAAAAATTGTTTAATTTGTCGCTTTGAATAATATTTAGACTATGCGTGGGCAATGAAGCAGGCATGATGCGAGATTTTATATAAGCAGACATTACATAACAAAAATCAATTTCTTAGAATTTTTGTTCGGTTGGCTTCTTAGTAAAAATCAAATCGTTGGAGCCTACTAGGCGTACATTCGCAATTTAAACACACATCGAACCCCAAAGCAGACTGTATGTAATAAATGCAGGGCAACGCAGGTTAAATCGTTCTTGGGGCGCACACTGAATCATTTTGCATTTATTACCGCCTTGAACGTGGCAAAGACTTAATTAAACCGAGACTGAAAAGTGAAACGCGATACGTATTTGCTCGGAAGGGTCGCTTTGGGTATAAAAATCACGGCGTGAGATTGCATGTTGCACACGTTTACCCGTGTGTCAACAGTAAAGAGATTTGTTTGCATTCGTTGCTTATATGACAAGGTTTGCTCAGGTGTGTACAGAGCAACAGCTCGGTGGTACGTTCGCCTAAAATATAGCGCATAGTTCGAGGAAATGACATCATTCATGGTAGATACACCAACTATAATGCTGTATACATACGACGTCTATTACAATGTACGTATTTTGTTAGTTGTTCAGTTATAAAGTGCAACTATATGATTTGCTCGTATTTGTATTATTTTCGGACTTGTTCCGTATATTGCTGAATAGGTTATGATTGCACTTGACAAATTTTGATACTCAAATATAAACATAAAGCGAACTCTTTTGCGGCTCACTACAGAAATATCGGGCTTGCTTTCGAATAGATGGCTGATTCCTCGTTAAGTGAACTACGAATCAAGAATTATATATGTTTGAAAACCCTTACTTTTATTTCGTTGAGCCATATAGGTGTTAGGCCTAAGTGTTTGTGAGTTTATATTTTTACTGACTCAGACGGCTTCTGTTATGGTAAAAAAACTTTGTGATATCTTAATCTTAGTTTTGGGATACGGACTAATATTATATTTGGTATTTTGCGAGGACGAGACCAACACTAAGTCTTCTCTGAGTGATATAGTGTAGATCGTGCTTACTGCAAGGGAGAAATCGAAGTATTATACAAATGCTATAACTAATATGAATAAACATCATATGAAAAGATTTGAAAGCGAAACATACTACTTCTCCTTCCGAAGTTGATACCTCCCATTGTCTACCTATCATTGATCTAGACAAGCGGATTCGTGAATCTCACTCAAGTCACCGTGGTCGAGTTCACTGCTGAAATCTTTAAGAACTTTCTATAGCGATTTTTAAGATAATAAAATCATATTTGAAATGCATTAAAATGATATCGTGTTGTATCTATTCACGCAAATCGCAATATTAGTCATGGACGAACGTTTATATAACGGATTATAATGGAGAAACGCGACGCGTGAAAATTTGTAGTTCTAATGTGTATTGTGTGTATCAGTAATTCCTCGTTTGTGGAACTTACATGTGAAAACGAGAATAGATATTAGCTGCCTTATTGCGGAATCAATACTAGAAAAGGTTCCTCTTATTTTTGCATTGGTCGGGTTTTGAAAGAACCGAAACCCGTTTACTCGACGTCGATTCGTGGTCAATAAATGTCCAGGTTCTGTTGATACTTTACTAATATACCAGGAATAATCTAAGTCTTATTAAAATTTGTTTGAGGTGTCTCGCTTTACAATTATAGTTTCGTATATACTTATTTGAGGTGTCTCGCCTTACAATTATAGTTTCGTATATACTCACGAGGTAGAATTATTATTTGTGAAAGTATTTTTCAGAAAACACAGAGGCCAGATCCCAAGCTGTGACATAACGTCGATATCGTAAGTGTCTAGAAAGTAGAAAGGATTGTGGGTGAAAATAAAGACAACGAATGAACCGATTCTGCAAGGAGAAAATAGTTACCTACGGGTTAGGTTAGCCAATACACTGCATTAAACGCTCCTCCCAACTATGGCAACGAAAGAACATATTCAAATCTTACCTATGAACTGTACTTGATAGTAATTAGAAGTACGGTATGTGATGTAAGTCAGTACGATGTATAAGTCGACGTGGTTTATAGGTCATGCGGGTGTATAAGTCGGTTGGGCATGTAAGGCAGTACGATGTATGAGTCGGTATGGTTTATAAGCTCGAAGGCTTTATAAGTTGGCATGGTGAGTTAATACAATGAATAAGTCTGCGTGAATTTTTATGTTAAATGTTTTTTCCATTTGAATTGTTATACAAGGCGTAGGCACATTCTGATGTCAGTGAGTAATTTGGCTTATAATATGTATACAAATAATTGTCAAATATACGCGCGACATGCGGACAATTTGATAGCCACTCTTACGAAAAATCATTGCTTGGCTGAACGAGATTGGGTGGATTCAAACCTTCTGGAGTTATGTCACAGTAAAACCGAAGTTTGGATGATTCGGCGTGCCATAATTGAAGAGTCAGTTGAGTCGGTAGTTGTGACGCTTGGTAATGGCGGGGTCGGTCACAGTGTCATCACAGGCACGTAACCACGGCCGGACATTTCATAACAATCTACCTTTTGAGAAACACGCAATGTGTGCAGAAAATACTGCATGTCGTGCTGCTATGAATAAAAAGAGCTATTCTCCAGCTCGTCATAGAACCCCATTGGCTACCCTCATTACCATCACAAGAAGTCTGTCGTATCTTAAATATTCCTTACTGGCCGCTCGATGAGAAAATTGAGTGGGAGTTCTCATGTTAGTATGTGTTATATTTTATTTTTCAATTATAATACTGCTTTTAATGATAGTATCCCTACAGAGGTCTAAGAACCTGATTATAAAGTGTCATCAACACTTCTTAAAGTTCTTGAAATAACCGATTTGTCAGGGCGCACTTTGCGTATTAGTTAGTTGAAGCGTTTGACTTGAATACAGACGATTCTGGTTCAATTCTCTCTCCAGCCGTATACTATCCGTGACGTTTTCGGGCAAAAAACGCTTTACACCTCGTCTGCCAATGGGCATGTGGGCCGGGATTGTATTGTGGTTATGTAAGAGTTTCTTCCCTTGAACGTGGCTGTGTTTTAGATGCCCTTTGGATGGTTTCTATGGCGTTTACCTCTTCGCTATCTTGTCATTTATCGTGTAAATATTCATCGATAATCGCTGACCTGGCAGAGTGTGCGGCATATGTAGGCTGTTGTAGGCGTCTGGAAGCACCTGTAATCGTCCAGCGGCTTCAATACAGCGTTCCCCACCTTTTATAACTGAGGATAATCCCTTTATTGGGTTATCTTAAGCATATAGGCTATCATTGGAATGGGTCACAAAAAGATTACGCAACTCTTACTTTGGGAGTTCAAACAAAATCCACAAAAAATAAGTATACTGCTTGTAAACCGTAAACCTTGTTCTGCAACTTTATGATACAAACCGGGTGCCAAACTTAATCCGTTTCAGTATCCCTAACATACCGCGGGACTTGGATTGAGGGTTAGTAGAACCGGCAGTATCTGACCCGACAGCGAAGGGAGCACCCGTCGACAGTCGGATATATGAGTCATTGTCATGGAGTTGCTCTCTTCATCGTCGTGGTCACATGATCATCACCCAGAAATCGACTTGAATGACGTCAGTAAAATGTGAGTAAAACCAGGCGAGAGTCATTGTGTCTGATTGTCTGCGAAGGGACCTGTCGCTAACCACGTCTCTGGACAACTTATACGCCGTTTTACAGCTCTTCCTAACTATCAGATTGTATCCGGGCTTCAATATAACTTATTTTGTCAAATTTTGATGATTATTTCTGGTTCTATTTTGAAAAAAGGCAAAAATCTATATTAGGTATAATAATACAAAAATTCAAGATCAACAAGTCATACGCAACATATATAATTAAATAAACTTTATGTCCTCATTAACGAGAGTAGCCAATACGTGGTTGGTGTAACAAACTATCGAATCAACAAATTAATAATTGCATTTGAACGGCAATTTTTATATATATTGTCGTTTATCACACTTTGTAATGATAGCTCGCGAGCGATTTGAACTCGGTGTAAAAAATATCAACTGTAGCAAAAATGAAGCTATTAAGACCAATAGGGAAACAGGCGCGTCTAATTCACATCGCCGAAACGAGCAACCCAATGTCTGTAACATGCACCCGGGGCGTGTATTTCGCGGAGACGGGATTGTGAACGACTTGTCAATCTTCTAACAAACCGTACTGGCTTGTTTGCATCCACGTGACCAAGCTTATGGTTTATCATATACCTACTGTGATTTCGTGTTTTATTAATCCATTTATAAAACCACGCAAAACGACCCATCTCTGTGTTTGTGTTTTTTCATGTACGCTTTTTCGATACATATTAGACTTAAGATTTTTCTTATGATGTTAGTGGGGGTAGCCAATGTGGTTCTCCGAATGACTGGAGATTGCACAGAAATAACCTATACCTTTAATGTGACTCGAACCCCCGACCTCCAAATAACCGGTCCGGTGGTCTACCAAAGGATATTTTACTCAGTTATCCACAACGGTAGAGCGGAATTCGTACAGGATCGGAATAGCTTAGTTTGAATGGAACATACGCCGGAATGTGGATCGTAAACGGATCATACGAATCCAGGAAAATATTAGCCGTGTTTTTCTTTGTTGTATTCTTAGGCATATTATTTGTTATGGTTGACCATAAGCATGGCTGTTTTCTCGCAGGGCATATCAGGTTCGTCATAGTTTTTCTCAGGTATCTAACCGGGATATAGTCTAGCTCGTATAATTTATCATATAGATCGTTAAATACTGTTGCCTAAAATATAAAGTAGGAGAAATGAAAACTGGATTCTTGTATTCTTTATCATTATTTTGCTGTGAATTACTCATACGCATTGCTCAAAGTAACAGTATAGCGAAATTTGTACAGAAACGGGATAGCTCGGCTAGGCCAGGGACAACGGTGTAGGAATAAGAAGGCAGATAATTCAAATCCAGAGTAATATTAACTACAATTCACATCGTTGTATTCCTGGGTATTTGCACTTGTTGACTTAGTATGGATGTTTGCTTGCTCGGGATATCGCGGTTCGTTGTAATTTTTCTCAGATATAAGATAGGATAAGAAGATAAGGAAAAATTTATTCAACACGATATATATATACACAATATTACGCAATAATGACATCAGTAGTAAAATATCCATAAATGATATTGGAATTGAATTACTTTATACCGCTGAGTAGAGAACAGAATATTATAGATAGTTGTTGGAAGGAGATGCCCGAAGTCAAGGCATTGTTAAATGCATCCCCTGTTAATAATAATAAAATTTACAGGGGCGAAAATTTGTATCAATTTACATACATGTTGGATATGAGCAGTAACATAAAATAATACAGCGATATACATATGGGTCATGTGACACAGAAAACTGACAACAGTGTTAAAAGAATTAAAATAGCGATTTCTTAAGTTTACATTTGAATATAGCCAGTGATTTGACACATTTTATTTCGCCATTTAAGTTATTCCAAAGTTTAGCACCATGTATTGATTACGCAAATTATCATAATTTAGTTTTATGCTCCAGTATTTTTAAGTTATTGTTTTGGCGGATTATAGATATATTGACGACAACATAGTTCCTGAGGATCTAGCTGGCAACATTTTATGATAAACTTTGTACATGAAACAGAAAGTTTGCAACTTCACAATATTTTCTAATTTCAGTAAATTTAATTTTTCAAGCAAAGTTTGAGATGGTGTTATTTGTATATTTATTTATAGGCCTATTACCCAAGTAGTCGTTGTGTAGGTCAATTTCATTCATGGCTCTTTACAAAGCTAGCCTATGTGGTTAACACGCCAATTTAATTGGCCTCACTTATATACGGGGTGGGGGAAAAACACCTAATGTGAAAACCCACCGTGTCTGGGAAGACAATTGACCTTTTTCCATTCACTCCACCGGTTCCAAATGTCTACATACCAGCTACAGATGTCGCACAGTTTGCCAAGTCTATGGAAGGTCAATGGTTATTTACAATAAGATGACGACATAGCAGGGAGGAAAGCGACCTAGAGATCATATATATAGAGCATCTGAAGCACAGCAAACGTCAGAGGGAAAAAGTCCTAACAGAACCACACTGCAAGGGCTACCCAGAAGCCCATGGGTAATGGGTTTAAGGCGCTTTCAGCCCGAAGAACGCCACAGTAAGTATACTGGTTAGAGGGGGAATTGAACCAGGGACCCCGTGATTCAAAGTTAAAGTCTTATACAAGATGCATTCTCTATTGCCCTTATGACTTTTTTCAAGTCTGGTGGGACATGTATTGCCCCAAATCTCGCAGCTGTAATTCATATATGGAAAATGAGTGAGCAATACAAAGAACGTAAAGCCTGCTGGTTAAAAATCTGTTTGACTTAATGCAGCACGTACAGGCCCTTGGATATTTTAGGTCTGAAGTGCTTGGTATGTTCGTTCCATGATACTGTAAACTCTGCCAGTCTTGTTAATATAAACTTTAGGATCGTCCATAATTTTTCAGTTTGTGGTTATGATAAAATTTGTTTTCTTTGCATTTTATGATAGTTTATTCACTCACTTAAAACCATATTTCTGGTTAATTGACTTCTCCACTCATCGATTCGCATAATTTTGATAAATATCTCCCTATTTGAGAT
>WURV02086109.1:0-20589 GCA_011762755.2 Epimenia babai | reverse complement strand
CCTTTCTGTTGGGGGGCGACATGCGCTCCGGCGCCTCACACTTGTTCGGCGGCGGTGCTCGCGCTCTCGCGGCTGCTCCGCAGCTTCTCGTCCTGTCGGTTGTTTGTTGGGGTGGAGGCGGGTTGAGGACACTGTTGGGTTTTGGCTCTCTCGTCTTAGCTTTGCGAAGCCTCGTTCTGTCGGACGTTGGTCTTGGCTGAGAGATTGTTGAGAACACAGCACAGTCTTGGCAATCACCTTTGCTCGCAAAACGTGGCGTCGAAGCGAAGAGCGCCGTTCGCGAAGCGAACGAGCGACCCAGCTAGGCAACAGGTGATGACTTGGGGGTGCGAGCCTGTCCCAGCGAACCGAAGGCGATGACTTGAGTCGATAGACTGCGACCCGCTCCGCGGGTCGTCAGTGTCATCGTGCAAGCGACCGCGTAGCTCCGCAGCGACCACGTATCAGCGTTTCTACCGCGCTTCTTTCCGCCGAAGGCCGGAAAGAAGGGTCGGTAACCCGGCTGTCACACGCGGCAGCCTAGAGGACCAAGCTCAGCAGTCACACGCGACAACCAAAAGGCCGACGCTCTGCGGTCACATGCGGCAACGCTTGAGGACCAAGCCCCGCTGTCACACGCAATCACGTAGCGGACCAGCTCTGCTACCACACGCGACTACCTAGAGGACCAAGCCCCGCTGTCACACGCGACTACCTAAAGGCCGAAGCTCTGCTGTCACGCCCAACAACCTGGAGAACCAACCTCTGCTATCCCCAGCAACAACCCAGAGAACCAAGCCCCACGGTCCATCGTCTTCGTCCTCCTACGACTCCAGTTTGCCTCACGGAGCCTTTCGTCAGGTAGTCTCATCGTGTCCGCCAGATCACGAACGCGACGACAGAGCCAGCCAGCCCGAAGGCCCTCGGAGCTATCACGCGCCAGAGGCGCGCTGCTATTCGACCTTACCCGAGATGGCGCCGTCGTCGGCGATCTGGAACCCAGGAGGTGCCGTCTCGCGCATCTTCTCGACGAGCTCACCAGGAACGAGCATCCCCAGCGCCACCATGCCGGTTGCAATGCGGTTCTTCACGCGGAGGGACTCCTCCTCGATGACAGCCGTCGAAAGCGTCTCGGCGGCGTCTTTGCTCTCACAGCCAAGAACAGTCGCTACTGCAGCAAACCGGACTTCCTCATTGATATCCATGCAAAAGGGCTGAACGGCGATGCGCACGTCATCGGACGTGAATTCACCAAGCGCCTTCATGAGCTGCACCTTCGGGGCTGGGTCGCGCATGTAGTCCGTGTCGAACTCATCGAGAAGGCTCAATAGCTCCCCTTCGTAGCGCTCCTCACCCACGATCTTCCGCAAGGCTTTGAGTGGCCACGTTAATGTTTCCGCGCGGACACAGTAATTCCGAATGCTCTCCAGAGCCCCCTCGCCTGCGGCAGCGATCCCTCTAACGGCAACTTCTTTTTCCTCCTGATCTTTGATCGTTGGATTCAAAGTCCAGTTGAAGCGCGTCAGAAGTACCTTGGCGGCTCCCGGGGTGCCGATCTCCCCCAGCCGATGGAGCGCGTCTTCGCGATCGAGGTTTTGGGTGAGCTTGTTCGACACCATCTTCTGAAGTCGAGCGAGCTCCTTGTCGTCTCCCTGAGGAGAGTCTTTGCTCTTGAAGAAATCGAAAAGGCCCATGTCGGTTCTTGATGGAATTCTGCAGGCCGCAGGGCCCGGCCGGCGAACACTGCCTCACCGAGAGGTGCCGTGCAACTTCTGCTCGCCGGGACAGTATTCTAGCCCCAGCAACGATCACCCCGCCAAGAAAAGCCCGGCGCAGAGAGACTGAGCCGGGCCTATGAGACGCTTACGGCAGCGCCCCGGAGGGTGGGATGAACTAGCCTTCCCCGCCTTCTTCCCCCTCAGGCACACCGAGAACACTGTTCAACAGGCCATTGATCCGGGACGTGAGACCACCCAGCTCATCATGCTCCAAGTCGAAGCGCAGATCCTGTTGGCCATTCATGACGAGCAAAAGCCCCTCTTCCACCTCCGAGATCGGCTTGGAGATATAGTTACCCAGCATCACTCCGCCGACGATCACCAGGAAGAGACCGAGAATGCCCACAGCGAAGACCGGCCAAAGCAGGGACTCCAAACCAGCAACCATCGAAGCAGGCGCGGCACCAACGAGCACCGCACCAGCGAAACCGTTGAGAGGTGCTGCGGCGTAAAGCTGCCCATCCACCGGCTGGGGAGCATGAGAAAGAGCACCACCACGAGCTCCTGCGATAGCCGTTTGAACCCCCTTGCTATCAAAGCCGCCCACTTGAGGCCCACCTGAGGCGATGGGGCTCGTTTTGTCGCCCACCACCAGCGCAATGCTTCGTCCGCTGGTCACCTCGCTGGTTCGGTTCATCCGGCCATCGTTCAAAGGAGTGCCGATGACGAGCGCGCCGAGAAGCTCACCAGCGCTGCTGCGAACCGGCGCGTAGGAAGCAACGAGCTGCTCCTGGCGCTTTTCGTTCACCCACAGAGCGCTCGCGGTATTCCCTGACTTCAATGCTTCCGCGAGACTTGGATAGGCTTCCGCCACCTTGTCCCCGCGCATCAGCTCAGAGCCGTTACGCCCCAAACCATTCCCTTCAGCGTCAACGAAGAGCACCAAAGAAGGAGCCATCTTGGCAAACTCTTCACTCGCTACAGCCTTGTCACGAAGCTGGTTCGCTTGCGAAGTTGCCGAATCACTACGCGCCGCCTGTGTACCGGCTTCAAAGACCCCTTGTACAGCCTCAGTCGAAGCCTGACGGGCCAACCACCGTTCGCTCTTCAGCGAATCAAGCGTCAGCCGGGCTTCTGCGGCGTTGATCGCTTGAACCAGTGCATCACGCTGCACCTTGGGGTCCGCCACAGCCGTCTCCAAACGGGTCCGCAGCAGGACGAAGGTCACGAGCGAGAGCACCAGTACGATGCCGCCGTTAACGAGGATGATTTTCCAACGCATTTCCACTCCCTCTCCAGATGGTGTCCACCACCACCCGGGAACGAAGCCGAGGCTATCATTAGCCACCAGGTTTCAAAACACCTTGAAATTCATCAATGAATTGGGCCTCGGGCCCCTCTGGAGGGGGCTCCCGGAGAAGCAGGGGTAGGTCCAAATGACCCATTGCTGGATCGTCGGCGCCGAGCGACGCCCAGCTTCTGTCTCCCGCCCCATGGCCGGAAAGCAAGCGTCAAGGCCCTGCCTACTGAGGAGGGCATTGCTCCACTTGGTAGTGCCCTGGCAAGTCGATGGATCATTCTTTTTTTCCGGCGAAGTACTCGCGCGGAGTCGCCCCAATCAAGCTGCGAAACACTCGGTGAAATTGGGCGTAGCTCCCGAACCCCGCCTCCAAGGCTGCATCCATGAGGCTCACGTTCCCCTGATCAACCAGCCCAAGGAACCGTTCCAACCGCAGACGGTTTCGGTACTCGGTGATCGAATACCCCATCTCGCTCTTAAACAACCTGCCCAGTTTACTCGGAGTCGTGGCCAGCTGTTGAGCCAACTCGGAACGAGTCAAACCAGGGTTTCGTCGAACGAACTCGACAGCCCTGGAGACGAGCTCCGTTTGAGCAATCGCCCGCGGATGCCGAGTACGAAAAGGAGAATAGACCGAAGCCCCTTCGCGAGAAGCATCGTCCTGTTTGATTTCGATGAGATTGGCGAGAAGAGAGCAGAAAATCGCCGTCTGCGTTTGTTGCGACTCCTCCATGGGACAGTCCGAGAGGGCTCCATCGCTAGCCAAAAGCCCCACACGACGACGCGCCGAAACGATGGGCGTAAGAACAATCCAGCCGTTTTCAATCACCTTGGTTTCACCGTCGATCTGCACGGTGCGAGGTGCATCTGGCAAAACCAAGAATCTGTCCTCGTCGGCCTCCGCCCGACGAAACGCCTCCCGGTGGCTATCGCCGAGAGCAAAGGCAATCGAATGCTCGTCCGTTGTCTGCCCGTTGATGCCCGTTCCCCAAGATCCGTGCATCAAACTGTCCTCGGGGTTCCAAAGAAAGAGCCCGACTCGTTCCAAGCGGAAGCGATCACGAAGCAGCTCGACGGCTCGACGCAGGATGATGTCGAGATCATCGTAGCAAGACAGCTCGTCGAGTGCGGAGAGCACATTCACGACACCACCTCGCGGAGATGCCATTTGCGCTTGGTGTCCCCCCGAACCAAGCACAATGGGCGAGTCCACCCGGCGCGCTGGAGCCTCGCCTGGTGGGTCAATTGTCGTCCTCAGTTTAGCCATGCCAGAAACCGTCATAGACGGAGACCCCACGTTAATGGCGTCGACGAGTTCAGGACCTCTCGGTTCCCCCGAACGGCTCTCATTTGCGACGAGCACGCCCGCCTTCTCTCACTTAGAGCGGTTCATTCGCGTTTGAGGCCGGGTTCAACAACGGAAGGAGTTTTCCCTTGGGGTCCAAGCGCAAGAACTTGATCGCGGAGAGAGAGGAACATATCGAGAGGAAAGAACAAGATAGAGACATGCTCTCGCTCCGAAAGAACGAATCCGCTCTGGTTCAATCAAAGACAACGATCACCAAACGACTAGGGACGATTCTCGCCGTGGTTTCTTTGATGGCACCGTACGCCTGCAGTTCGGAGCCCGAAGAGTCCGGCGACGAACACAACAGCGACGGTGGACAAGGGGGGAAGGGTCCGGATGACTGCACTATCTACTGCGAAAACGATCCACCTGAAGATCCAGGCGATGGAGATGGCGACACCATGGAGCCGCCCGAGGTCGATCCCACCTTCATCAACAAAGGTTCCTTGGACTACTGCACCTTGAATGGGATTGAGACCAAAGGTGACGCAGGCAAGTCGCTCTTGATCACCGACTTCGAAAGCGGGAGTAACGAATACAAGAACGACAACGGCGTCTGGGGCATCTTCTGGGCTTCCACCGACGGAACGGGCACCTCGAACATCAGCGATGGGAACATCGATTGGCTAACGGAGAGTCCAGGTCGGCAAGGGTCGCAATACGCGATGCGAATGACCGGCGAAGGGTTCACCGAGTGGGGGGCTGGAGTGAACTCGACCGTTGCTTACGATCACGACGCCCAGTCCAATTGTCTTTACGATGCCTCGGAGTTCACTGGGATCTCGTTTTGGACCCGCGGTGAGATCGACACGGACGAGAAGGAAATGACCTTTCTCGCTCAGATCCCAGCTATCGTTCCCACGACAAGCGGCGGTTCCTGCGAATCCGGGTGCTGGGACTCGCACAAGACCACCGTCACCATTGAAGAATGTTGGCAACAACACGTGATCCCATTCGAGGACTTGCGCCAGTCAGGCTGGGGGCTTCCCGTCGACTTCGCGCCCGAGTTCTTACGAGCGATCGAATGGACCTTCCTGCCTGGCGCAAAATTCGACGTCTACGTGGACGACGTTGAATTCTTCACCGGAGAGCCGCCCACGCCAGAACAGAGGGATTGCACTGGTATCGGTGCCGGAGGGGGCGGAGGCGCTGCCGGAGAATAGCCGGGCGCGGGTGGCCGTCTCGCTAGGATGGCCGATAAACGACGAAAACCCCATAGAAACCGGGGGTTGAGGCGAGTCAGGGTTGAATCATCAGCCCAATCGAGCTACTTGCGCGCACGAGTCGAGCTTCCCTTCGACCCTTGTCGGTCGTCCAGGCGGTACACGTGCCAACGCAAAAACAGTACTCCACTCAAATCGTGATCCTCGGGGCAGGACGGGCCGTTCGAGGAGACGTTCCGTCCGCGATGCAGACCGCAAGCGGAAGCGAGAGGATCCTGGACTGGATTCTCGATGCGTTCTCTTCATTACCAAAGCCGCGCGTCTCCTTCGTCGCCGGGTTCCGCGCCGAGCTCCTGCGCGGCACCTATCCGGAACTCGACTTTGTGGTCAATCCGGGGTGGCAACAAGGAAACTCCGGCGAATCGCTGTCTTACGCGCAGCTCGACCAAGGACTCCCTGTTTGGGTGAGCTACGCCGATATCGTCTACCGAGCCGACATCGTCGAAATGGTCGACTCCAGCAAAGGCGACGTCGTTCTCGCCGTGGACCATAGTTGGAAGACACGCTACGCGCGCCGCGCCCGAGCCGAAATGGAAGAGGCGGAAAAGGCGTGGTGCTCGGAGGACGGAACACTCAGAAAGATTGGCACCGAGATCCCCGTCGACGAAGCCGACGCCGAGTTCTGTGGCTTACTCAAGCTCTCCCCCCGGGCGGTCCTTGAAGTCTCGAAAATCTTCCGCGAACGACGTCTCTCTGCAGACGCGACTCTGGTCGACATCATCAAAGAACTTCTGGAGCTCGGCATCGATGCCCGTTGCGTCGACGTGAACGGACGCTGGGCAGAGCTCACAGCGCCCCAGGACTTGGCTCAGTTCGTGCTGGGGACCAAAGCGGAATCGTTGGCGCGCCTCCGTCCTCTTCTCAATCAGGGCAAGAAGGCGGTCATCGGAGAGCTTTGCACGTTCACGTACGCAGAGTGGCAAACCCAACCCAACGATCTCGTGCAGCAGATCCGCGAGACATTCCCGTCAACAGAGCTGATCGTTCGTTCTTCAGCGCAGGACGAAGACAGTTGGGACAACTCCGCCGCAGGAGCGTTCGACAGCGTCGCTGGCGTTGACAGCAATGACGACAACGCCATCGTCGAAGCTGTAAACCAAGTCTTTTCCAGTTACGGCCAGGCGCGTCAGGACAACCACGTCCTTGTCCAGGAGCTGCTGAAGGACGTCTCCGCCTCGGGAGTCGTGATGACGCGCGTCCCCGCAACTTCGGCGCCGTACTACGTCATCAACTTCGACACGACCTCTCGGCGCACAGATACGGTCACTTCGGGATCTGGCTCCGATATGCGCACGGTCTACCTCCAGCGAGGAGCCAAGCTCCGAAGCGCGCTCGAGCCCGTTTTGCTTCCGGTGATTGAAGCCGTCAACGAACTCGAACAGCTCGTCGGCTACGATTCTCTCGACATCGAATTCGCCATCACCGAAGAAACGGGAGTTCATATCCTCCAGGTGCGGCCCATCGCTGCGTCTCACAAAGCCGTGCCAATCGCCGAAGAGTCGATCGCCGACGGAATCAAAACGGCGCAGGACTTCCTCGAACAATTCCGCAGCCTCCCTCCTTTTCAAGTCGGGAATTCGGCGCCGCTCAGCGTGATGTCCGATTGGAACCCGGCCGAGATTGTCGGCACTCTCCCAAAACGTCTCGCGCTGTCTCTCTATGAGCATTTGATCACGGACGAAGCGTGGGCCAGCCAACGCGCGCGCAACGGCTATCGCGACATCCGGCCGCGTTCGTTGCTCGTCGATATCCTAGGACGCCCCTACGTTGATGTCCGCGCTTCGTTCAACTCGTTCATTCCTGCGTCGCTCCCTGAGAAGCTCGCGGAAAAGCTCGTCAACCAATGCTTGGATCACTTGGTCGAGCACCCAGAGCTCCATGACAAAGTCGAATTCGACATCCTCACGACCTGCCTCGACTTCGACTTCGACGCCCGCGCGAAACTCCTCGGCGAACGAGGATGGACCCCGCAGGAACTGGCTCAGCTCAAAGACGGCTTGCGCGAAGTCACGAAGAAAACGATCTCCTCGACGAAGGAAGATTTGAACGCGCTCTCTCGTTTGACCAAAAGGTACGATGAGATCACTCGGGCGAACCTACCGCCCCTCGCCAAAGCCCGAGCTCTCCTCGAAGATGCACGAACGCTGGGGACTCCTCTCTTCGCCAACTTGGCCCGTTCCGGCTTTGTCGCGGTCAGCTTCCTCCGCTCTTTGCAAGCGACCGGGCTCACCACAGCTCAGCAAACCGACGCCTTCCAACGATCGGTTCCCACCGTCTCCTCGGAGTTGCAGCATGACGCCACTCGAGTGAAGTCAGGATCCCTGCCGTGGGACGAGTTCGTCCACAAGTACGGCCACCTCAGGCCTGGCACCTACGATATCTGTTCGCCCTGTTACGCGGACTACTCGGAGCAGTATCTCCGTCCCTTGATCGACAAAGCCGCAAACAAACTCCCTCAAGAGGAGAAGGCCGCGGTTTGGAGCGATGCGGACAAGGAAAGAATCTCGAACGCTTTGCAAGAAATGGCTCTCGACATCGACGTCGAGCAACTTGAGCAGTTCATTCGCGACGGCATTGAAGGCCGCGAGTACGCAAAGTTCCTCTTCACGAGAAACCTCTCCACCGCCCTCGAAGCCATCGCCGAGTTTGGCGACGAATACGGGCTGACTCGAGAACAGTTGTCGATGGTTCGCATCGAAGACTTCTTCCGGCTCCGTGGAGCTCCTACGGCAGGATGGCTGGAAGAACTGAAAGCAGTGTCTGAAGCCGGAGAGAAGGCGCACAAACTCAAGCAGGCGTTCGCCCTGCCCCAGTTCATCTCCTCCCCGAGAGATCTGGAGTGCTTTGAACAGTTCCGTGTTCAAGCGAACTACATCACGCGAAAGAAAGCCGTGGGTGAAGTCGTCTGCCTCGACTCCACCGGAGTGAGGAAAGACGTCGCTGGCCGCATCGTCCTGCTGCCCAACGCGGATCCAGGATTCGATTGGCTTTTTGGAAGCGACATTGCGGGCTTGATCACCTGGTATGGCGGCGTGAACTCGCACATGGCCATCCGCGCGGCGGAGTTTGGGCTCCCCGCAGCAATTGGCGTGGGAGGAACCGTGTATGAACGCATCGCCGCTCACGCGGTCGTCGAACTCGATTGCGAAATCGGTCAAATCCGTTGCAGCTAGGCACGGAGAATCCGACACAGAAGCGATTCAAAGCAGACCATGTTGAAGATAGGCATCACCCAGCGCGTCGACGAAATCGCCAGCTACGGCGAACGCCGCGACGCCTTGGATCAACAATGGGTCGCTGTCTTTGAAAAAGAAGGAATGCTTCCAGTCCCGCTCTTCAACAAGTGGAGCGACCCTGAAGCAGCGATTTCCGCTCTCCAGCTCGACGGCATTCTGCTCAGCGGCGGAAACGACATCTCGACGCTATCCAACGCCAGCAACACGGCCCCGGAGCGAGATTCCCTGGAGACGACGATCATCCGCCTTGCGCTGGAGCAGTCTCTCCCGGTCTTCGGTGTTTGCCGCGGGATGCAAATGATCGGGCATTACTTTGGCTCGGAGCTCGTTCCCATCGACCGCAAAGCTCACATTGCCACCCGCCATCCGTTCCTCGGAGGCGAGGAAGTCCCGTCACGTGATGAGGTCAACAGCTTCCACGGCTGGGGATTTTCGGAGTTGAAGAAACCTCTCGTGGCGCTGGGGCGAGCTCCCGACGCAATTCCTTGTATCGAAGCGCTGCGCCATGAAAGTGCCCCGCTGATGGGCATCATGTGGCACCCGGAGCGCGCTCCTTTCGATCCTCGCGACCGAGCACTCATTCGAACCTTTTTTGAGGACCATTCATCGTGACCAAGAACCTAAAAGCGATCATTTTGGCGGCTGGAGAAGGCACCAGGCTTCGACCCCACACGGAAAGTAAGCCCAAAGGGCTCGTCGAACTCGCCGGAAAGAGCATCATCCAACATCAACTCGACGTGCTGGATGCTCACGGTGGGATCGAAGTAGGAATCGTCACCGGCTATCGAGCGGATCAGGTGGAGAAGCTCGGGCGAACCACGTTCCACAACGAGCGCTACCAGTCGACGAACATGGTCATGAGTCTCATGGCTGCCCGCCCTTGGTTACTTAGCGGCGACGACATTCTCATTTGCTACGGGGACATCGTTTACACTCCTCAGGTTCTCGAAGCGCTCACTGCGGAATCGAGTGCCTTTGCGACTACCATCGACAAGAACTGGCAGGCTCTCTGGGAGCTCCGACAGGAGGACCCCATCAACGACGCCGAGACCTTGCGCTGGAGACGCGACTCGGAAGGAAACAAGACTTCGCTCATCGAAGAGCTGGGTAAGAAGCCAACCTCCCTCGACCAAATCGAAGGGCAATACATGGGGCTCATCAAGATGTCGTCCAGCCTCGTCAGCCGTGCTGTCACCCTCTTCGACGATCTCGACCCGACGGGGCCCTACGACGGCAAAGATCGTGACAACATGTACATGACCAGCTTCCTGCAGCATCTGGTCGATCAAGGAGAGGAGCTCACCGGAGTTTCTGTGGAATCCGGTTGGTTGGAGACGGACAGCGTCGCTGATCTCGCGCTCTACGATTCGATGTTTCAGGACAGTTCACTGAAGAAATTCTGGTGGCCTCAAAGCTGACTCGGCGAGAGGAATTTTCGCTGCGAACCCCCCTTTGATGTAGCGAAACTGACCTGAGAAGCGTCTCTCAAGCTGTCAGCGCAAAGTTCGCCGAAAACTGTATGCAGCTGTTCCAAAACGGTTGCATGAGAGCCATTGACGTGCTGGATGCGGAAACCGCGCTAGTGTCCGGCCGCCCCTCAGCCCGGGCCTTCCGTAATCACTTAAAAAATGAACACCGACGAATTTCAGAGTGAAGTGAACAATCCGGTGGACCGGATCCTCCGAGAGCACCTCGTCCAGCCGATGTCGCGATGGATCCCACGCCGCATCACTCCAAATTCGATCACGTTGACGACTCCTTTGCTGACCATCTCAGCCCTCACGCTGGCTTGGTACAGCCGCGACGCGGAGCCAAACCAGGCGCTCATCGCGCGTGTAGTTGCGGCATTGTTGAGCTTTGGCTCCTTGATCTCAGATCACTTGGACGGCGCCCACGCGCGCAACACGGGCCAAACCTCGAAGCTCGGTGAGATTCTCGATCATTGGCTTGATGCGCTCAACGTTCCCATCTTGGTCGCGATTCTCTCCTTGGGTGTAGGTATGGAGAGTTGGGGGCTTCTCCCGCCCATCATCGCCGGGTCGATGATCTACAACGCTCAACTCAGCCTGTATCATCGCACGGGTCGCTTCATCTATCCGAAAATCGGAGGTGCTGGGCCGCAAGCGATCATGTCGATTTCTTTGGCGACAAGCGCGTTCATTCTCTACGCACTGCCAGCCGATGCCACTTGGCTCCCCAAAGCTTTGATCGTGCTGGGGCTGATCATCGCCATCGGAGAGCTCGATAGCGTCGTCCATTATCTGCGCCACCCTGAGGGACGAGTCCTACCTGTGCTTTCATTCGCCCTCGCAAATGTGCTCTGGTGCATCCCCGTCCTTCGCTCCCAGGTGGATGATTGGACCTGTATTGTCATGGTTTGTGCCGTCTCCTGGCATACCAGCGGAAGGTACGTGATTCGTGCCGTACTCAAAGAGCCCTGCCCTCAGGTCGACGTCCTCACACTAGTGCTCGGTATCGTGGTCGCCGGGAGTTCCTTGGCCAACTGGGCTGTCCAACCCGTTCTGACTGGAGCGCTCCTGCTCGTGGGAGCTGCGTCGATTCGCGAGTTTGTTCGCGCCGTAGGAGCTCTCACTTCCCGCGAAAGTTCAGCGCCAACGTCTGCGTAGCTCACCTTCTCGACCGCGTTGCGAGTCGTCAGAAGGAATGATGCACTGAGCGATGCCCCTCTTGGGCCGCTCCTCCGCCTATTTCTGAAGCATGGCCCCGTGCACTTCGCGCTCGATTCCTCTTGCCTTCCTGATCGCAGTCCTGAGCTGTTGTTTCAGCTGCGGAGGTCGCCCAGCGCAGACACCACCGGGCGCCAAGAAGGTCGAGCCCACGCGCCTCCCCGCTCCATCGAAGGAAGTGCCGCTCGACGTCTATTTCGTCGGTGTGAATGGCGAGGCGATTGTCGTCGACTACGGGGACACGGAAATCGTCATCGACGGCGGCAAGGGAGACACCCTCCTTCGTTTTCTCGTTCGGCAAGGTCTGGTGAACGACGGGACGATTGAGCTGCTGATCCTGACTCATTCGGACACCGATCACTTTGTTGGGCTCCACAGCATTGTCAGCTCAAAGAAGTTCGAGATCCTCGAGTATTGGGACCCGGGCTATGATCGAGGTTTCGCTTGGACCTCGCCGGGGAAGTACAGGAAGTTCGTGAGCGCCATGGAGGAAACGTCGGCTTTCCTCAAACGCCCCTTGGAAGACTTTCATCAGCCTGTCTCCCAAGGAGCGAGCGATGAGGATGCCCTGGCGTTTCAAGTCGGTGACACTCTCAAGCTTCACCTCATTCACACGAACAAGGCCCCCCAGACATCAAGGAGTCCATTCTGGACAGCCGGCATGGGTGGCTACGAAGGGTACAAGATCAACAATTCATCGATCGTCGTGCGCCTCGATTTCACGGACCTACGCTCCGACCGAACTCATCGATTTCTCTTCACAGGGGACATCAACGGTCGCTCCAACCGCCGTTCCCAAGAAAGCTCAGAAGTGGAGGCCCTCCTCATCGAGCAAGCTGGGCAATCACTCTGTGCCGATGTGATGAGCGTTCCCCATCACGGCAGCACCACGTCGAGCACCCCGAGATTTCTCCAAGCCGTCTGTGGCCTTCAATGGGCAGTCGTATCCCGGCACAACATTCTCGGAATGGGACCTCCATCGAAACGAATCCTCAAAGCTGTCTCCGAAACGCTACCGAATCCCAATCGCCTCCTGATGACTGGGGTGAAGCAGAAGCGAGATGACGGAAAAGATTCGTACGCTTCGGCTAGGTGCAGGGTGAAGCACGGAACACTAAGCTGCGCAGGCACGGCCTATGATCCTTCACCACCCCATTTGTAGCGCATTTAGGAAATGTGGAAGCGGAACAGGAAGCGCTTTCCGGCCAATGTTTCCGCATGATGCTTTGCTTCGTCACACCTCTTCGCTTGAGTGACTTCGTGGGAATGTGCCTCCTAGCTACCGTCGTCTCTTGTGGCGATCAATCGGTTGATGGAGAGGGGGAGATGGCCGGAGACGGAACGGGTGGCATGGTCAGCAACGAGGATGCAACTGGTGGTGCCGTTGGCGACGGAGATTCTACAGGCGGACTCGCCGGAGACGGCGACGGCACTGGGGGGACACCCCTCGCTGAAGCTGCCCATTGTTCCCCCGGCAAGACGATCGACGGACCCCTCGCCTATTTCGCTTTCATTTCGAATTGCCCTGAACATAGAAGCATCGAGTTGGAGCAGCCACTCCTGCCCGGCGAGAGCTATGCGTTTTCCGCTCACATGGGGAGCGGGATTGATGCCGAAATGGAGATCTGGGGCACGACGGAAGAGTGTGGGGAGCCCGTCGAACTTCTTGCCACGGCACCGATGGGACCAGACGTCGTCTGCATGGAGTTGAACGCACAAGAGGGGACTTATTCCCACTTGCTTTGGGTTTGGAATTCACGCACCGCCGCTCACGATGACGTGACGCTTTGCCCCGCAGGTCGTTGCGGCCCATAGCAAGTTCAGGGGACGAGCTGGGACAGTTGCGCGAGACATCCACAGAGCCTCCGGAGCAGTCCCCGAAATAGGAAAACCCGGCCGAAACCGGGTTGGTGTGATTGACAGAAATTGAACTCACGACACGGAGTCGCAATTCAGTGCTCTGGCCCTATTCAAGTTCGCCAACACATTGGCCGCTTTCTCCGCCAGAGAAGTCAATCTCGAAGGGAGCCCCCTCCTCCTGACAGGCGTCCTCGTTCACGGGGTTGCCGAAGTTGCATTCGATCTCCGCCTCCTGAAGGCAAGTGCTGTACTTTTCGAACAGTTTGGGACAATCGCCATCGTCCACGTAGGCGGCACAAAACGCTTGGCAAAGAGGCACAAGATCGTCGATCGCCCCATCGCACCGGTCAGCCTGTGCTTGACAATGATTCCAGCAAGCGAGGACCACTTCGCCACCCACTGGATTGCCACCGGCTCCGCCAGCTCCGCCGACTCCGCCAGCTCCACCTGCGTTGTCGCCGTCGCCCCCAGAGGGAGAGCCCCCAGTGTTGCCGTTGTCGATCGAGTCGCCATCTCCACCCGGTTGATCGGTGTCGCTCGGTTGCTTCGCACCATCTTCCTCGGAGCAAGCACTGAACACCAAGGTCGCCAAAAATAGGCTCGCGGTTGCCGTTCGGCGAGAAACGAAGAATTGGAGGCGCGAAGGCACAAATGATTGCAATTGAGACATGCGCGCTTCTTATCGCTTACCACGCGCGTTAGGGGGTGGCATGAATGCCATACCCTGCGCGCTGAGAGCGCTGTCATTCAGAGCGCTCTCACCCAAGGCTAGAGCTTGCTCTCGTCCCAAAAGGTGGCTTCGATTTTATTGCCGTCAAGATCGCGAACGAAACATCCGTAGTATGCGTCCGAATAATGAGGTCGCGGACCAGGGTCGCCATCTGGCTTGGCTCCGGCTTCGACCGCAACCTCGAAAAACTCACGCACTTGCTGCTCATTCTCCGCAGCAAAACCGATATGACTTCCGTTTCCAACCGTAGCGCGTTGTCCGTCGAAGGGGGTCTGTACCCAAAACTCAGGAAAAACTCTCCCGTAGGCGACCGCACCTGGATGCTCCATCACTCGTTTGCAACCGAGGGGAGCCAAGGCGGCATCATAGAACTTGAGTGCGCGTTCGAAGTTGTTCGTGCCCACGGACAAGTGTGAAATGACGCTCGGGTTTTGATTCTCTGACATGATTGTTCCTTTCTTGGTTGTTTCACTGTTCGGCCAGATGCACGCACACTTCCGTGCGTAGCTCGTCCGCCGGAAATTCATACGGAGAGTTGAGATAGACCTCGACGACTGGCTCATCTGTGAGTTCCAAGTCACGAAGAGGCAGCCACACTCCGAGCAGAGCCACGTAGGTTTCGAGGATGGACTCGTAGCTCCCGACGTGGAGCGCAGAGGCATAGCGACCACCAGGAACACGAAGGACACGAATGTCCGAGGGGAGCGCATACTGACCGATCAAATCGGGGGGCAACGCCAGACAGGCATCATAGCGAAGGTTCTCGGCCTCAGTGACTTCCGGGTCTTCGTAGCAAAGCCCCAAGGACTCGAGACTCTTGTCCAAGAGCCCGGCACTCTCAGCCCAGGAACGCAGCCGCTCCCAAGCGCCCATACAATCTTCGTAAGGCCCAACATGTCGCACAGCGATCACGCTGCGCTCAGGCCGTTCCCGGGTCTCGTACTTGAGCCCATGTCCTTGATTCGCCACAGAATGCTCACGATATTCAGTCGGACTCTCACCAAACTGTCCGCGAAACGCTCGAGTGAAGGCTTCGTGACTCCCATAGCCTGATGCTTGAGCCACGGTAGTGATGGGCAATTTCGAATACTTCAAGCGAAGGGCAGCGCGCTCCAATCGGGAACGACGAACAAACGCCATCACAGACTCCCCCATCATCCCTCGAAAGACTCGATGAAAGTGGTGAAGCGAGAGTCCCGCCACCTGAGCCAACTCCACCGGTTCAATCCGCCGGTCAAGATTGGCGTGAATGTGGTCCGCCACGCGAAGAATCCGCTCCACCCAGGGCTCGAACGTCGTCATGGCTTGCAAGCTAGCGACGAACGGTGAAGCTCGCTTGACTGAGAGTGCCTTCTGCGGACTTTTCGCTGAAATAGTCCGTACGGAGTCGGTGCTCCGTGTTGGACTGAAGTTGATGCGCTTCGGGTTCGCTACGCCGTAAGCGCACTACGGGCAATCATGAGGATGGCAGCCCACGAGATCAGGTAGATCGGTGTACGAACCGCAGGAATCGCCGTCGTGTAGGCGAAGGCGTGAGCGATCCTCGAGAAGAAAAACACCTTCGCCCAAGTCCCGACGTTCGCCGCTGCCTGAGGTTCGTCGACCAGAAGAAACCCAGCAGCAGCCACCACGGCAACAAAGGCGGGCATCGTTTCCACCATGTTCATGTGAGCTCTGTGAGCTCGCAGAGCCCACATCGGGGGTTCTGGTTGCTCTTTGGGAAATCCCTTGGGGTAGTTCAAAAGAAAAACAGGAATGCCCCAAACGAAGATGCGTGCCCCGATGTACGGGGTCCACAAGAGAACGGTCAGGACGCCGCTCAGGCAAAGGTAAAAGTATGCTGTTTCCATGGTTAGCTCCTCAATGAATCGATCGGTGTCAGTTGAGTCAGGGCTGTGCCCTGAGGTGCTGCAGCCGTTCTGCGCACCGACTCAACTACGCAGCGCTCGTGACTCGGAGCTTTTCCGTCCGTTCATGGTTCTTGCTCCTCCGTTCAGGTCTCCTGTACGAACCGCAAGCACCACGTACACTCATCTGTGCAAGACAGATGGATCCGCTGACCGACATCTTCCAATTTCGCGCGCACCTGACCTCCCCTTGGGGAATCGAGGTGCCCGCCCAACCACGAGTGGCACGCTTTCACATCGTGGTGGACGGAAGCTGTACCGTAGCCACCGGTCTGGGAAAGGAGGTCACTCTCCAGCGAGGCGATCTCGCCATCGTTCCCCAGGGAGCCGCACACACACTGAAAGCCGACGAAGTCTCCCCAGTTCTTCCTCTCAGCGATGTCTTCGATGAGACGTCCTACGATGGCGGCGCGGATCTGCGCTACGGCGGAGACGGGGCTTCCACGATTCTCGTTTGCGGGCACTTCGGATTCGACGATGAAGTCACGCATCCGGTGATCGATTCGTTTCCACCGCTGTTGCACATGAGCGCCAAGAAAGGGCATGACTTTCTCTGGCTCGACGCGGCAACCCGGAGCCTCGGAAACGAGACCAGCCGACGTTCCCCCGGATGGGAGATCATCGTGTCTCGCGTGTCGGAAATCCTCTTCGTGCAGATCCTCCGAAGCCAATTGTCCGAAGACGGGGTGCCGTCGGCGATTGCCGCCTTCTCCGATTCTCAGCTCTCACACGCTCTGAAAGCAATCCATGAGGAACCTGAGCGGGATTGGGATCTGGAAACCCTTGCCCGGTTCGCCGGCATGAGCCGAACGGCTTTCGCCGTCCGATTTCGTGAGCATCTGGGACTTCCCCCCATGGCCTACATCACCCAATGGAGACTTCAACGAGCCAGAGTCGCGCTCGTAGATACCGACGAGATCGTGGTATCCATCGCTGCCGATCATGGCTACAACTCGGAAGCTGCATTCTCCAGAGCATTTCAACGCCTCTACGGAAAGCCACCTGCGACCTATCGGAAAGACTTCCACGTTCTCCAGAACCGTACGCACGAGCAAGGAACCTGAACGGAGGAAGAAGGCAGGTTCAGGTCGCGAAGCTAACTTGTTCTCCAAGCACAATCTCGTGCCGTTCACTTGGAGAACCCATGAAGAAACCGCTCAAGTCAGCTGCGTTTCCCGCCATCGGTGCCATCGCATTGGCGGCAGCCGCAACAACGCTGATCACCCTGTCTGTGGAAGGCGCCGACCATGGCGATTCAGACGCCGCAGGAATCAACCCAGTTCGCGACATCGCTGATCTCTACGCCTGGATGAGCGATGACCGCGATCATCTCAACCTCATTCTCTCTGTTCATCCCAACGCAGCCGACAGCGCCACGCTGGGAACTGAGACACAGATGGTTCTGGACATCGCAAGTCGCGAGGATTTCGGAGCCACCTCCGAGTCCCACTCGAGGCTGATCTGTCAGTATTACGACGACACCAACCTTGAGTGTTGGCTCTTGGACGACGCCGGCGAGGTGCAAGAATACGTAGAAGGTGATCCCTCGGATCCGGAAGGCCTCACGAGTGAAGGAGGAGAGCTTCGCGTGTTCTTGGGAGTTCGTGACGATCCGTTCTTCTTCAACCTCGAAGGCTTCACGAACGCGGTTTCTGCCGCTGTCGGAGCAGCCGGTGACCTGGAGTTCAACGCTGGCAGCTGCCCCACCATCGACGAAGCAACTTCGGAAGCCCTCCGCGACGCTTTGGAATCGGACACGGGCGAGTCGGATCGTGAAGCCACGGACGATCTCGAGGGAGCCAGCGTCATTGCACTCGTTGCTCAAGTTGAAACGGACTCAATCAACACCGCCGGCGACTTTCTCGCTGTCTGGGGTTCAACCCACGTCGCGGAGTAGGAGACGACCATGAAAGATCAACGAACCTTAGCCGCCTCGCGCCAATTCGCGTTCCGTGACGCCTTCAAAACGGGTCTCCTGCTTGCCGCACTGGGTGTTTGGGGGTGCAGCAGTGATGACGACTTGGCAGCAAACGATGATTCTGAGGAGGGAATGGACGAAACGCCCGATCCGTCAGAGCCAGCCGACCCCGGCACTGATCCTTCTTCGGAACCGAGAGGTGAGTCTTCGCCTCCCGACCTCGGCGCGCAGATTGACCGTAGCGGACGTCCGGCTGTGTCCACCGCAACCGTCGCCACGTTCTTTGGACCTGAAATGGCGATGGAAAAACGTGCCTTGAAAGACGAATACGGCGCTGCTCGTCCCGAAGATTGGAGTTCTTTCATCGACGGGATGGCGGATTCGCTCGGCATCCTGGACGGAATCGATCAAGTCTGCGGTAATCAGCTGTCTGACGGCAGCGTCGAGGACGATGACGAAGCTCGATATAATTTCCTTGCGACAGTCCTCTCCGACGATCGGCTCCTGATTGACTCGGCGAACGATGCTGGTCACTGCGACCAGTATCTCGGTCAGGAAGGGCTTGCGCTGGGAGCCGTCGATGCGGACACGGGTGGTTGTGGGGGACGAACTCCGAGCGCAGACGTTGCCGACCGGAGCTATTCCGTACTCATCGCGGGAGAGCTTGGCGGATGGGGTGACTCCGTCGACTTGGATGACGTCCCGAGAAACGACCGTCCTGATGACGACACCTTCCCTTTTCTCCCCGCTCCCTGAACGGAAAGAAGGAACTGAATCCGATGGACCAACCTCGATCTCTTTCACTCGTCTTGGGTATCGTGTGCAGCCTCTCCTCCAGTTGCCAGCTCGAGGTTGGTCCAGATCCCTCAGGATCACCCGTCGAAGAGGCTCCCTTACAAGAGCCCTCTCATCCAGCCACCATTGCTCTCCACGAGGAGAGAACGACGGACGACTCCTTCACGTTCATCAAGAACCGTGACGGCAGTATCGCAACCCTCCGGGAGCAACTCGTGAACTACCCCACGCGACACAGCGACCGTGAGGCTCTCGTTCGGTTGCTCGTCGCCCGAGCACGAGAGCAGGGTAGCTATGATGACTTCACCGAAGCTGGGACTCTCTCCGCCGATGGCCTAGAGCTCGCACCCAAGCGCTATCAAACCTACTCGACGCGCGCTTCCTATCTCTCGGCGGTTCATCAATTTGAGCAGAGCTTGAACGCACTCGACTGGGCAGAAAAATATGGAGCACCAGACTTCGAGGTCGAGCGAAGAAGAATCACGGTGGAACTCGCGCTTGGCCACGACCCGGAGCCACTCGTCCGACGCGCCGCGGCCCTCGTTGAGCGAGGTGACTTCTACGAGCTTCACTACGCTCATGCGCTGACACTGAGCGCCAACGGTCAATTTCTCGACGCGGATAAGGCCTATCAAAGGGCTATCTCCGCTCTTCGCGACCCATCTCCGATGCCGATGGCGAATGTTCAGTTTGCGCGCGGTGTCATGTGGTCAGAAGCCGCAGGCCGACCGAACCTCGGGAGGATTCTCTACGAGGACGCCGTCCGCCGAGTTCCCGAATTCGCCGTGGCCAACGTTCACTTGGCCGAGTTGGAAATCGAGCGAGGCGACGACGAGACTGCCGAGAAGAGGCTCCGCGGATTCCTGGGAAGCGGCGATCCGGAACCGGCAGGCGCGCTAGCGGAGCTGCTGCGCGAAAGCGACGAGAGCAGCGCACGAGCGCTGCATGCGGAGGCAGTGGAACGTTACGACGAGCTTCTCTCCAGACACCGAAATGCCTTCTTGGATCACGCCGCGGAGTTTCATCGAACCCAGAACCCAGCGCTCTCTCTCGCGCTTGCTCAAGAAAACCTGGACTTACGCCAAGATCCCCCGGCGTTCACCGTGGCCATCGAGTCAGCCAACGAAGCGGGCGACCTGGAAATCCTCTGCGAACTGATGGTTCAAGCACGAAACGCTAGCGAGAGAACTCCAACGCTCCATCAACTCATCGCGGAGACGTCGAACCAATGTTCCAACGAGCGACCAACAAGATGATTGCACCTCTCTTCCGCTGGCCAAAGGCCGTCTCTCCCTTCCTAGCGCTTCTGTTGGTCGGTTGCGGGGCAGATTCCGAAATGACGGACGATACCTCGACTCAAGAAGCGCAAGGACTCTGCTCGTCTCAAGATCTGATCATTGCCGACTTGGTTCCTGGTCAGACGGTCACTCTGCTGAATCCAACCACAGAGCCAATCGCGCTTAACGGCAGCGGGTGGAACCTTTGCCAACGTCCGAACTACCGCCCGTTGTCCTTGATCGAGCCTGGCGTGGTCATCGAACCCGGTGGGACTCACACGTTGGTCCTCCCCAGTTTGTTCGGAGCAGACGTTGATGGTGGGGAGCTCGGCTTGTACCGCGACAGCGCGTTCAGCAACCCCGAGTCGCTCGTTGATTGGGTCTGTTGGGGAGAGGAACCCTTCGAGAACAGGCGGCTGGAGGCAGAAGAGGCCGGTCTGTGGACCGGGGAGTGCGTCATCGCTCCTAGCGAAGCCACTTCAATTCGAAGAATCGAAGGCTCAAATGGTGCATCGGCCAGTTCTTGTCGGGTGGCCCCGGGGGATTGCTCCCCCAGGGCTCCCACAGATCCGGACGTGCGCAACTCACGCATCCGGCTCCTCAGGGCAGAG